>JADRCD010219161.1:18643-32726 GCA_019843815.1 Montemys delectorum
AGAAAGAAAGAAAGAAAGAAAGAAAGAAAGAAAGAAAGAAAGAAAGAGAACTTAATCTGTGGCCAGGTATGGAGTTGACCACCTTTGTCATAACTCTTAAAAGGCTGAGGCAGGAGGATTATGAGTTCAAGTCTACATAGAAAGGCTGTCTCAGAACAAAACAAAATAAAATAACATCTTTCATCAGAGATTGGTTCCACTTAGTATTGAAATATGCTACACTTCTCTTGGAAAGATCAGAAAGGACATACAGGTCAGATGTCCAGCTGTGAGTGTGTCAACTATCTTTAAGCCTACAGAGAGAACTAAGGCAAGTTAAGAGTTAGTGGGTAGACTATGGAGAGGGCTTATGTGGCATAAGCTTGAAGGGACAGATGAGGCACAGTTCACTGATGAAGACCTGTGTTCCCTTTTGTGTTTCCTGCTTACTTCTTGGCACATCAGAGATGCACATTTGGATGAGTGTGACTGGCCAGTGTGGTTTCCCTGGCAGGTAAGTTTAGTTTCAAGCCTAAGGATGGTTAGTTTTTGTTTCAATCAAGTTTAGATTGAAGAAGACACAGAGGAAGGTGGGAAATAAACCAGAAAATTATGAAGAGGAAGTAGATTGTGTACTAACAAATGTTTAATCCTGATGGCTGCCTCCATTTGAGGTCAGGTGGATGGACCGTAAGTACATGCATGTTGGTGTGTGGTATATGAATATGTGTGTGTGTTATATCTGTGTAGATGAGCTAATCTTTGCATATGTGCATGCATCTATGTTGTGTGTCTGTATGTGTGTGTAGATGATCTTGTCTGTTTATGACATGTGTGTGTGTGTGTGTGTGTGTACACAACTGGGCTTGCTTGTGTGTGTATATGCATGTATATGTGTTTCTTATGTATGTATGATATATATACACATAATATATGTATTATATATATATATTATGCATATAATATAATATATATGGATAAATTTGCTTATGTATGTAAGAGTAGAAGCCAGATATCAATATCACGTGTCTTCTTCTATGGCTTCTCAACTTATATTTAAAGTTAGGATCTCTCAATGAACCTGGAACACACCAATTTGGCTAGACTTGCCAGGTCATCAAGGTACTAGGATCTGCCTGTCTCTGCACTCACTTACCAGCACTAGGATTACAGCCATCTACCACTATGCCTGGTTGTATGTTGTTAAACATAGTTGGTGGGGATCCAAAATCATGTCCTCATGCTTATGCACCTTGCCCATTAGCCTGTTTCCCCAGGCCAATGAGTGTATATATTTTTAAGTGGAGGAACTGAGAAACATCAAAGAAGCATTTGGAAGGAAACATTTTCACTCATCCCCAGATCTGAGAAAGAAAAGAAGGCCAATAGTGATTTTTGTGGAGTCTAACTCAATGCAATCAAACGCAGATTTGCTTAACATTTCATGCATAGATGAAGGAACTCTGTTTTTGTCTCTCTGTGGGACTTGTCCCCCTGGCTTCTTCCGGCTCTAAGCTTTGTGATGTCAAAGATGAGATGCTGTGGGCCTGGAAACTAAAACAAAGGATGATAAGACAGATGCATGAAAGTGTTAGGGTGTTTTCTAGACATTTTTTAGAGTTGGTAGTTTTCAACACCTGACTAGACAGAGGAAATGATTTGGAAATGACCCAGATTGCAAAAGTAGCAATGAAGCACGAGGCAGTGCCACTGGGGGATTCCTATGCTGCTGACAGAGCTGGATTCATCCAAGCTATGATCAGAAGCCCGGGGAATTCTTGACTCACCTGGCTGAACCCTGACTTTCTCAAAGGAACAAAGCTTCTGAAAGGAACTTCTGCCCTGGATGAACTGGGGAAAACAAGTGAAATCATGCTGGAAAGTTGAAGACGGGGAGGGGAAGGTGAGGAGGGAAATGTTAGACCTCTCCTGATGCTACCATGTGTTACTTAAGGCACTTAACATGCATTATCCCATGTATTCATTGTAGTGACTCTGGGGGAACTGTGTCACATCTCTACTGAGCCCAAGAGAGAATAAATAGCTGGCCTGCAGCTGCCTCGCTGTTCTGATGCTTAGAGCAAAATCACGACCCTTCCATGATGATTTGACTTCCTTGAGAACTCTGAAGAGAAATGCCCAGATCCTCCAAAGAATGCCAGACATTTCAACTAGCCCCAAGAAGATACTTGAGACAGCTTAATTAGAGTTATACATCCATCCATGTTTTCACATGAAAGAGATGATTTGAAAAACTTTGAGTGACTAATGAACTTTGCAAACAACCTTTCACCAGCACAGCTAGAGAGATCAGCCATGAGGCTGAGCCAGCTCTTGAGTGATTCACCTCAGACTTCAGAACGTTTCACATAATTATGAGTAGAAAAGCTCATGATTATGGGAAAATATGCAAATGAGGGTGTATTCAAGACCTGGGATGCTGTTGGTCTGGAACTAAGACCTGTGAAGAATGCTTAACTGAGAGGTGGGATATGTGACGTGGTCAATAGGCAGTCAGATGAAAGCAACAAAGGGGAGCTGGAGAAAAGCAAATGTCCACTCCACTTTTGATTCTTTTGTCCTTATCAATGAACATATTCTTTTCGTTTTTTGTTTTTAGTTTTTTGTTTGTTTGTTTGTTTTTGTTTTGTTTTGTCTTGCTTTGCTTTAAGCAATTTCACTCAGGAGGTAGCCCAAGCCAGGTTCAAACTCATGATCCTCTTGCCTCAGCCTCCTAAGAGCTAGGATTATAAGTACATACTATCATGCCTGTCTATTGAGAATAATCTTGAGACCACTAATGTTAGATCTAATATGGCATAAAACTCTTTTTATTTTTCAAGACATGGTTTCTCTGTATAGCCCTGGCTGTCCTGGAACTCACACTGTAGACCAGGCTTACCTCAAACTCAGAAATTTGCCTGCCTCTAGCTCCCAAGTGCGGGGATTAAAGGCATTCTCCACCACTGCCCAGCTGGCATAACACTCTTAAACATCTACTTACTTTTGGCTTAAGTAACAAGCTACCCAAGGAAAGTCACCCGAAACATCAAGGCTACTGTGACATGAGATATGAGAACTGTACAGGCTCCGAAAAGGTGGAGTCTTGTGTGTGAACTTGGATTTTTTTTTTTTTTTGAGGAAGATGAAGTCTACAAGTCACCATCTAGTAGACCAGTACATATGATGAATCAGCTTAGATTTTTCAACAAACCATGGATGGTCCATTTCTTTTATCAGTATCATTCTAAAGACTAATAGAAGGCTACAGGCATGTTGATGGTCTTTAATATATTTTGTGGTAAGAGAAAAATTCGGGGTTAGAACATGATCAGCTAGCTAAGTACACTGGTAACTGATAATAGCCAAAACACAACGGAATAATACGCATTAAGCCTGGCCATTCTGGAGAGAGATGCTTTCATTGTAGTCTTGCACTCTTTGAAGTGTCTTACTTTTTGGCTATGAGCTGAACTGACTTACCTGTTTGCTTACTTTGCTTATTTAATTTGTTTGGTTTTTGAGATAGAGTCTCAGGCAACCATTCTGACTATGTAAATGAAGACAGTCTTAAGATTCTGATCCTTCTCCCTCTGACTCCCAAGCACAGAGATTATGTACAGGCATCACCACACCTGACTCCTGACTCTGAATTGACTTTTTATTGTTTTCTCAGTGATTTGAGGCTGAAGAGAAATCACTGAAGTAATGGATGTCAGATTTTGAATTCAATGAGAACTTGATAGAGTAGGAAGAAGGCTTGAATCCAATAAAGAAGCATGGAATATAGACAACATGAAGCTTATTCTCATACTAAAAAATGAGCTTCATGGGAGTATGCACAAATAACAGCATCGGCAAAGTAGATAACTTTATAGAGTTAAACATAAAAGAATGTAGATTGTGACAAGAAATGCTAAAACCCTGTCTATAAACTTTGGCTGCACTGATGAAATATTTTATCTAGATCAATAGATCTAAATGGTCTCTTCAGTGCACTCAGTTATATGACATCTCCAAAAGTGTTCTCAGGTTTGGGTACACATTCCCTAAGGAATAGGGACATCTAAGAACATGGTACAAGGAGAAGAATAAAGATAGAAAATTAGAGTCAGTTAAAGAAAATGTAGAAGATCTGCCTGAAAGAGGAGAGTGGGATAAGGAATTTAGCTTCTTCTAAGTCCTTGAGTTCTTGATGATGGCAGTGATAAAATCAGAATAAGTCTAGTGAGACAGAGTTGGGGCTGACAGCAAGAACATCCTGGACATTATAGGAACACAGATCAAAGGGGTGCTGCCTTGATGACCTCTCACGGCCCAATCACTTATAGAGCAAGAGGAGACTCTCGTCTAAAGACTACATCATTCTAAATGGCTAGCAATCCTGTTTTTCTTGAACACTGCCTAGGAGGGAAAGATAACTACTTAAGGTTATTGTTTAAACATTGGTTCAAAGGACTTCTACTTCCACTTATTTGGTCCATGAGGATCTTAGGCCATTGCTACCCTGCTTTTGTGTATCTGAAACTGTACCTTTGATGATCTCCAAAATGAATTCCTCTCTGCATCCCCTGCTCTGAGTTTACCATAACTATTTGTCTAAAATCCAGCAGTTGTTACATGAATGAGATGTACTAGCTGTTACTTTAATGTTTTACCCATTGCAGTCATCTCTATGGCCACAGTAGTCCTTCTTAAACCTGTATTTTATAAAACCTCAAGACCTTTTATGACTTTGTTTTGTAATAAATTTAAGGGATGGGGCAGAACTGAAGGGGAACAGGGACTGTACCAAATGAGTTAAAAGACTTAACCAGCCAAGGAAGTTCTAGACCTTGGCAGAACAGTAGGATATCAATCTATAAAACCACCAAGCCTTTTATGTGACATAATAGAAATTCTTTTTTTTTTTTTTTAGATTTTTTTCACCAAAGAATCACCTTCCTTTGCGATTTTCTATCAACAATATAAACTCAGCATTTATTACTCATTTTGTGATCAAAGGGACACTTGGGAAATGCTTGTTGGGCTCATCAGTTCAGTAGCTAGCTTAGAGATTAATACTGCATCTTCACAGCATTGAGCAGACTATATATATTCTTTTGGTAAAGAAGTCCTTCACTCAATTCTTAATTAACTACAAACTGATGAAGGCAGACAAATCTAATTTATTAATGAGTATTTCTCCTGTGTTCATCACTGTCATAGGTCATATGTGCATACCACATGCCTTATGAGCATGTTATGGAGTCTAAGAAAGACAGGGATATGTAGGGAAACAGTCATTGAGGAAAAAAAATTGAGAAAAACATTTTTCTTTTGAAAACTGTTCCTAAATTGTGCTTCTGCATCCATGAATGTGTACATGTGAGTGCACGCTGGTACAAGAACAAGTGGACAACGGGCAACTTTGTGGTCAACCTCCCAAAGACACTGTGCTTCGTTGAGACAAGGTCTCTAACTTGCCTCAGGTTCACCATTTGGCCTCAACTGGCCAGTGCTGAGATTACAAATGGGTGTATCTCTCAACATTTTGTCCAAGATCTGCCCCACAGATACTTGGCAACAGCCAGGTGTGCCTGACTCACTATAAAAGGGGCTGCTTGGCTCCCTCCTCTCTTGCCTTCTTGCTCTTTCATTGTCCTCTTCATCCTGCTCTCCCTCTCTCCCCATTCACCTTCCCCTCTCTCTCTCTACATGCTAATGGCCTACCTCTCCTCCTCCTCCTCCTCTTCTTCTTCTTCTTCTTCTTCTTCTTCTTCTTCTTCTTCTTCTTCTTCTTCTTCTTCTTCCTCTCTCTCTCTCTCTCTCTCTCTCTCTCTCTCTCTCTCCCACCTTCCTCTGTCACTACTCCCTCAACTCCCCTCTCCATGCCCTGAATGAACTGTATTCTATACTATACTATTATATGGCTGGTCCCTCAAGGGGAAGGGATGCTTCAGCATGGGCCTGCAGAAGCTCCCCCTTCCTCAACACCTGACTGCGCATCCACCAAAACTTACTCCTTCTCCTCTTTATTTTTATAAAACACAACATTTGGTGCCATCATCATTACTCAGATATAGAACTCCCTGCTACCACATCCTCTGCTGCCACATGAAGAACCATTGTTTGTTAGCCCAAACTTCAGAGAACTGGTAAGCTACCTTCTCCCATTGGTCAGCGTAAAACTCTTCATGTTGCCAGGGGAGAGTTTTTGAGCCATCCCTGTGCTGCTCTTTCACTGACGCTCACACATTCTAGTACCTCTAACCCTTGGGTGATCCACCCCCTTCTCAAAAGTGGGGTTTCACACAACCACTCCCTTGGGCTCTTACAGCTGTAGAACAAATCCCTAAGCTTAGGTGGGCCACTTTCTCCCATGAGTCCAAACTGACTATAACCCCAAAGTTCACCATGTGAGAACCTGATGATCTGGCCTCGCTGTCATTCTCTAGTTATTTATTTAATCCTCAGGACACTCACTGGTAGGGGTAATTAATAACTCTACTCTCACCTAACAGGTTGGTCTTCACTGCCTTGTCTCTATTTACTGGGATGTCCCAGTCTAAGTCACAGTACCCAACAAATAATATCTCTACATGACTATTTAACTGGCACTTTAAAGACATCTTTCTTGCTAGCGATCCACAGAACAGACTTCTCCCTCCCCACCTCATTCTCTCAACACTTGTTCTGCTCTTGGTTCACAGTGTGAAAAGCTGGTCTGGCTCCCCATCCTTTGCACCTTGACTGGGACATTGTTTGAGACAGGGCCATCTGCCTTTGCCCCTACATTCTCTCTCATGCACGCCCTCTTTCTACCTCCCTTACGCCTGGCACCTCCACTCCCCAGCTGCCCATCATTTAGTGGCATGGGCTCAAGCTCTGTTGGCTGGCAAGAGAGGGGAGAGAACAAGCCAGTGGCAAGCACATGGCCCCACCCTTCCCAGGACTGCTGCAGGCACACTTTCATCCTACTCCTTTCTTGCTTTTTCTCCAGTGTCTCCCACCTCAGATCTCCTCCCCTAGCCACTCAACTCCATCACAGCATTTCATGACAGAGTTCTCTCACACCACCTGGGTGGAGTTGCTAGGAGACACCTGCAAGGAGGAAGCTCTGCACTGTGGGCTGGTGCTGCCTCGCCCCACTTGCATGCATCTGAACCGTGTGTGCCAGTACATCTGGCACCTTCACTGCTGCCATCTGACTGCTCGCTACCACCTCCACATTCCTACAGCTGGGTCCTCAGGCCACTGTCAGCTGCCCAGCTAAACGAACCACTCTGACGCAGGCTGGGAAATGAATGTGCATAGTCCATGGTGCCCGAACACACTCTCTTTCTGTCTTCATGCCACAGCTCATGCCACTGTTGTCAGCTTTCTGGTTTCTGTCCATTCTGGTCCACATTAACTCTAAGCCAAGTGTAGACTAGACAATTTGTCTCTATGTGTGTCTCTTCATGTGTTTTTCTCTGCTAATGCAACCTGTCAAAGTTACTTAACAGTTAAAGATTTTGTTCTATGTTGTCTTGGAAATAATGATTTTGTTTTTACTACTGCCATTAAGTTATAGTGTGCTCTATTGTCTAACTCAGATATGTTTAATAGATACTGCTCTCAATCTTGTCAGAAGTCTACTAATATATTCATATTTAAGCTTATGAAAGACAGACTCCCAAAGCCTGACAGTTACCCCTAAGGTCTTCGAGAAGATGCCCTGCCCAGGCTTGGTATACATTGTGGTCAAATAAGGATACCCCGAGAGTGAAATGTCTCATATTGCCTAAGTCATTTTTCATTTCACATGTATCTAACTCCACAGGGAAAAGCTTTTCATCTTCTGGGCTTGAAAGCCAGACTGACTCCACTCAAGTTGTCATGGAGACCACAGGGACCTGGGAACTATTTAGGTAGTGGATTATAGATGAACTCTGTCATTTTTAATTAATAAGTGACTCCTAGATTATAATTTATTCTCTTCCAGATTTCTGACTACATTGACAGCTAGAGAACAGACCTAGCTCCTTACCCCCAAGGTAATCCACTACTGTATTTGCTCATTAATAAATTCATTAACTACATAAGACTGCCGGACTTCTTACAGACTTCATGATAAATGATACACAAGTTCAGATATAAGCTTTCACAAATCTAACCTGTTACTTCTAAACTCAATTTCTAGCAACTTAATGCTTCGTATTTCCTCTTTTTGCTATGCCATTGTCCTAACATTATCTGAGTTCTTATAAATTTTCCTGAACCTAATAAAACATACAACTATATAATCACAAATTCAAATTTTAAATTCTCTTTGATTGTCTTTTAACTAAATTTAAAGTGTTTCTTGTGCTAAATCTACACTTTAAGTTATCATTCTCAAATATAAGATCCCCTTTGTTTTTTTAAAGACTGTTCATGTTGTTAACAAATCTATCTCTTGTAAATTTATAAGCTACAGGAAACCCACTCAGATCTACCTCTATGGTCCAAATAGACTCTGTCCAGATGAGTATACCTACCTATTCCTCTCCCATGCCCTGGAATTGGAACTCACTCCCAACCACCAAGACCTAAGGGTTTCAAATGTACTTTCAAATGTACACCTAAGAAAAAAATTCTCCCAAACATACTTAACTTTATTCTCTACCTATAATATACAAATGTATGTTTCAGCATCTTGTCAAGTCCAGGCATTGACTACATCCAGGACAGCTCCAGAGAAGCAATCCCTAGATGCTCCAATTTTCTCTTACAGACACAAATGCTTCTACTGGATGTGTTCCTTCCAATCTATCCACAGATGGTTCCATAGACCCTGGACACCAAGGAAACAGCCAACTCTCCTAAGACTGTACCATCATCCCCATACCCATTTTGCCAGGTTTCCCCAGACACTCTGCTCAAAAGTCAGTATGAAGTAACTAAAGATCTACTTGCTCCATCACCTCTTTCTAATTTTTCCTTTTTTAAAATGAGGGAACATTATCATTTCATCTAGGCTCTGCCCCACAGTAATTTGGCAACATCCAGGTGTGCTTGACTCAGTATAAAAAGGGGCTTCTTGCTTCTTCTTCTTTCTCTTGCCTTCTTGTTCTTGCTATGTCCTCTTGCTCATGCTCCCCTTTTCTCTTTCCATGTGCTCATGGGTCTGCCTCTACTCCTCTACTCTCTGTCTCTGTCTCTCTGTCTCTGTCTCTGTCTCTATCTCTCTCTGTCTCTCTCTGTCTCTGTCTCTTTCTGTGTCTCTGTCTCTGTCTCTGTCTCTCTCTCTCTCTCTCTCTCTCTCTCTCTCTCTCTCTCTCTCTGCCTTTCTCTGTCTCTATTCCCTCAATTCCCCTCCTCATGCCCTGCACAAACTCTATTCAATACTATACCATTGTGTGGCTGGTCCCTCAGGGAGAAGGGAAGCCTCAGCATGGACCCACAGAGGCATCCCCTTCTCCCACACCTTACTGTACATCCACCAAATATATTCCTTTTCTCCTTATCTTTTTATAAAGCATAACAGTATCAGGCCAGGGATTTTTACATCGTTTCTGGGTATTAAATTTAGGCCCTTGAACTTACAAAGCCAGTCCCTCACTAATCAAGTCATACTGTAAATATCTCATTTCTTATTGTTCATGAATGGCAGCTTAATTTCCCCATTCCCCAACAACAACAGCAGCAGCAGTAACAACAACAACTATGCTGCAGTTAACTCTCTCTCCATCTCTCTCTTTTACTCTCTCTCTACAGGTGGTCTAGATGATGACATGGGTCTGGGTTCCTTCCATGAACCAACGAAGCAGAAGAAAGCCTGTATAGAAGGGGGAGGGGGTGAGCTGAGGAAGATTTTGAAAGGAAAACCTGGAACTTTCCAAGCTTTGTTACTTGTTTCTTCGTAGACCACTCTGTCTTTTTACTCTTTGAATTCTGGAAGTATTTCTCTATTCTTCAAACCAATATGTACTTGTTGCCAACAGAAAAAGAAAGTGAAAGAAACCAAAAACACAGCTATGACCATTATCTGCTCGCCCTTAAGCTCTTACTACTTTTATGAAAATGCTGATCGCCTCAGCCCATGAGATACTATCCCCGAGTTCCTGTAGATGCTTACTCCATTTCCACTCACCTCACTCATCTCACTGATCTCCCAGCATGAGTTATTTTCCTGCAGCTCTAAGTGAAACCATGCCTTCGTGGTTCTCATGGCACCAAGCCTTTGTAGATAAGAACTTCCATAAATACTTATGACTAGCTTATGACTAGGCTGATTCAGGCTCAGCACTGCAAGTTCACTAGTGACTGAGCGACTGAATTTAGTAAAATAGAACCTAGCCACGAAGAAAAAAAATCCAAGCAAGATACTACAATTAGCAGGAGGAGTAATTCTCGATTACATGTCGATATAGAAACAGTTTAAAGTGACACCCTCTCCCCTAGAGTGAGCAAGCCAGGATTAGCTGTCTCAAGAAGTTACAATGTGTGACATATTTAACAAATTAGTTTCTGAGTATAGGGTGTATGCTATGTAATTTGTCTATACTACCTACCCTAAGCTTCATGTGTTAACAATGATCTATGCTGAGACCGTCCATATTTACATCACCCAGAGGAAGAAATAACTTGTAGGAGTTCATTTCTGGGAAAATCTGCTACGGTAAGCATTGTTGTGAGAGTGATCTGGGGACTCTCTGTGAGGTCTGGCTTAGTATGAAGCACAGGCATGCTTTGACATCTTAAACGGGCCAATTTAATAGTAGATCATGTTTGTCAAAGAATCACATAGACTTGCAGTTGAGTGTTTGGGTAATCCAGGAGGATGATCTATTGCATGCCCTTAGATTTCAGCTATCAAGAACCATTCTTTGACCCCTGGCCCCATTAGTGACCCCCAAAGCAGACCATCTGGAATGAACTGACTCATAATGTAGCAACTTCGTTTCTAGTGTGAACAATGCTGCCCTATGAAGCATATGAGTTGGCAAGAGAGTTGACACCTAAAATGGGAGTTCACTCAGGCCACATGATGTCCAGGGTCTGCTGTCAAATGAACTTGTGCCTGCCTTTCATATGGGGGGGGAGAGGGGGAGGGAATAAGTGATCAAGCATGGAGGAATTGCTTCTGTTTTTCTCTTTAAAAGATATTACTTGTGATTTCTTTACTTTGGAGGCCAGAAAGTGGTGTCAAATTTCCTGGAGCTGGTGATACAAATGGCTGTGAGTTCTAGAAATCAAATTCAGGTCCTCTGGAAGAGCAGCACACACAAGAGCATTGTGTACACAAGAATCATTGAGCCATCTCTACAGCTGCTGTTTCTATTTTCCTGAGCATCAATCTAAGCCAAGTAATGAGCGTACTAGATTTTAGATTCCTGGTACATTTAATATGACCTTATATAATCTTATTCTATATGGTAAATTTGTTCCTTTATTTGTACTTATCATTTTAAGAGCACATACAAGCATCACATATTCCTGAGAAATAAGTTGATATTACTTGACCTATTTGTGTGGGAATAATATGAATGAAGAGATCATGTTTGTATTTATTTTAATTGCTGACAGTTTTGAATCATTGAATCAGTTTTCCCAAGAATCCTGGAAATGAACAGTTAAGATTTGACTATGACATATTCAAAGAGCGGTTAAGGTCACTATATTCTGAGCCTTTTTGCAACTTAGTCATGCTGGGAATTAAAGTTGACATTGATTCCTTTCTTGATATTTCCACTTGATTGGCTCTCAAATATGAATACGACATGTCCTGCTTCATTCTAGAATGTAGGAGCCCAAGCTTCTGCTTTTCCTCCTGAGCATGCTTTCTCTATGTCATGAATTTGAAGATGTTACTGGCATGTCAATCACCCATAGGGACTCTGCGCATATCATTTCAGGAATTTTCCACAGAATCACTTCTTATCTCTTTAAATTTATCAAAAAGAACAATTAAAATTGTTGTTTTCATTCTTTGAAGTAAGCTCAAGACTTCGCACATGGGAGGAAAGTACTCTACCACAGAACTACATCCCCATCCACAGTAAAGACCTTTTAATCAGACTCTTAACAACCATGGTGTTGTAGTAATTATGACATTCTGAGAAAAATAACTAGACTAATGCATAAAGTTTCTGTCTACACTTAACTTCCATTCCCAAACTTTTAGGATTTTGATCATATTTTATTTTTATCATCCTGTCTTTCTCTGATTACCTATATTGGTCTCCTGTATTTTTTTTCTAAACTACTTAAGAGGTTGTCCCATTACACTTCTTCTTACCTCTCAGAAAGGTGAGAAATTTCTAAGCCTAAGTAACCATTTTCTTATGCAACCACATGGTATGATGATTAAATGTGGGGCCTTTCCCATTGATGAAATTGTTGTAGTAAATATTTAAAATCCTGGCCTGAGGTTTCTACCTCACTTTTGATCATTTATGTTCCTGAATGAAAGACACACTCACAGCCTTTGTAATAAACCCTAAACAGCACAATAGCTGGACAGCTGCCTACCCTCCATGTTCTTAGAATCTACTTTCCTATTGATAACCCTGAGTTATTATTTACTATTTACTATCTTCTGTTTTGGCTACTCTTAACTCCAATTGGGCAGCCCTCAGGGCCATGCTCTCTTGACCCCCTAACTCATGGCTATTCCACCTTCCTCTTCTCCTGCACATTCTTCTTCTCCTTCTCCTGACATCATACCTGGGAAACCTAAACCTTCTGCCCAACTATTGGCTGTCAACATCTTTATTTACCAATCAGAATTAACTTGGGGACAGGGTCACAGGGGCTACATGTAGACTCTAGGTCTTGGATGTCCACAGAAATAGCTTTGGCTATTCATACTTTCAAGTTATCCCAATGAAGTGACACGTAAGTTTTATGTTCTCCCCCCCCCCCCCCCCCCCCGCCCCCCAGGGGCCAAGGAAACACCATGGGTTGCACTTAGCTGTTGTGACCACTTCAACTCTGTTGTTCTAGAACCATTCTTTCACCTTTTCTTTGAGTTTCACCCTGAAGCTAATGGCTTTTCATTTAGGTCTGCTGATGTCTCCTAACACATCTCTGACCAGAAAAATGTATACCAATGTATGACCTTCTCATATGTCCCTGGCATAAGATAGCTGTGCATCCTTCCTTCCTGTCCATTTTCTTCACTCTAGAGTCTATGTGTTGCCCTTTGAAAGCAGAATGCAGCCTACTGGGAGACTTCCTAAACCCATCCAAGGGCCCTGCTCTTCATCACATTTCTCTTCTCACCTTGAGTCTACTCAAGCTGTGCAACATGGATTGTGCCACCTTCCACCACCACCCCCTCCCCCACACACACTCTTTCCACAAAACACAAAAGTGTCATCATAAGAGATGACTCTCTCCCTCTCATTCCACTTTCCTTCTTGCCTAATCTATTATTAGTATAAATTTATATATTCTAAATATATTCTGTGGGTTAATAAGCTATTCGTATCATGATTTTTTTTAATGCCTAGATAACACCAGAAGAGCTATCAAGTAGTAAAACCTTTGAAATAGCTCCTGTGTACTTTGTATATACGTTCACAATTTCAAGACCCGTTTTGTGTTTTGGTTCAACAAGATGTTTGGATTTATCACATGTCTTCTCTGTTCCTACCAGTTATCCACGTACCTCTGTTTCTTTTTCATGAGGAATGGTATTTAGAAATTAAGATCTGAACACTAGGTGTGGTCACTGCTATCCAAGTGTCTTTTTCTCTAGACCCCAACAGAGAACTGAACTAAAAAAAAATATGCACAGAGTCAGATGCAAACATATACATACAAGGGAATGTCTTTCTATAAAGCAATTAGACACCATCATCTTTCCCTATCCCATTTTTAATTTTTCCTTCTTCTAATGTGACTTTCAATGACATAAGTATTCTTGCTCTTTTTCCATCCAGTAACAAATGATTTAGAGTCACTCTAATATATATATGCATATATATATATATATACATTTGATATATATATATATCAAAAAGCTAATATGTAGTTGAATTTTCTCTAATAAGGTTTTATTGTTAAAAAAAAAAAAGTTACTTGCACTTGACATTCACTCCTAACCTCCACTTCAATTCATTCATATCCATTTCCAAAAGGTGTGTTCAGAAAG
>JADRCD010219162.1:0-19933 GCA_019843815.1 Montemys delectorum
ACCACCACCACCATCACCACCACCACCATCACCATCACCACCACCATCACCATCACCACCACCACCACCACCACCATCAACAACACAAATGCAAACACACAGAAACACACGCATAGATGAGTACAGCACACATAGACATGTTCTCCTCATATTATATATGTGTGTGTGAATTGCTCATATACATGCATGATCTGAGTCATTTCAAATTCATTGAGAGGTTTTTACAAAGAAAAAGAATATGGATTCAATTCTTACGAAGGCAAAATGTGGATCTGTCCATGGATTTACAAAGTATTTTGGCAACTATTATGACAGTGTAGCATGTTCCTTTGGGAGGCAATGTGCCTCCTGGGCTGGAAGTATTCAGGAGGAAGCTGGACACTATGCTATAGGATGAAGTGCATAACAGAGCTCTTACATTCCTCTGCTCAGTCTTAAAGTGATAAATCAACATAAAGATTTAAAGGGATATTTAACAATTTTTAAAAACACTGTGGAACATATTGTCTCAAGGACGAAACAGAACAAATGAAGCATAAAGAAGGTGCCTGACCACCAAATGCAGACACTTTTGTGGATGCCAAGAAGTACATATTGACCAGAGCCTGATATAGATGTTTCCTGAGAGGCTCTGCCAGAGCCTGACAAATACAGAGGCAGATGCTTGCAGCCAACCATTGGACTGAGCATGAGGTCCCCAAATGGAGGAGTTAGAGAAAGGGCTAAAGGAGCTGAAGTAGTTTGCAATCCCATAGGAAGAAAACATCATCCAACTAGCCCCCCAGCCCCCATCCAGAGCTCTCAGGGACTAAACCACCAACCAAAGAGTACACATGGAGGGACTCATGGCTCCAGCCACAAATGTAGCAGAGGATGGCCATGTGAGACGACATCAACAGGAGGAGGACCTTGGTCTTGTGAAGGCTCGATGCCCCAGTGCAGTAGAGGAGAGAGAGAGAGAGAGCACCCTCATAGAAGCAAGGGGAGGGGGATGGGATAGGCAGTTTCTGGTAGGGAAATTGGGAAAGGTGATAACATTTGAAATGTAAATAAAGAAAATATCCAATAAAATTTTTAAAAATGAAAATGATAAGCAAAACCATAAATTGGAAAAAAAAACTTGCTTTCACCAATATTAAAACGTATCTGATGACAGGTCAAAAAATAAATAAAATGGTGACTGGCTTTATGTAAGATAGCTCTGGTAATATAAGAATCATGGGATCTTGTCTCAGCGCCACACTCCACCTTTTCTTGAAATTAATTTATCTAGCAAACACATTTTATGGGAAGATATTAAGGAACACTGTGAGTTACTACTACCAGCTATTGAATAGAGAACTCTAATCCTTGCATCACAAATTCTGTGGCTGATGCTGGGTAAGTCATTTTTTTTCTGTAACAGTTTCTTCATCCGTAAAATGAGAAATAGTTTTGTCTTAGGGATTTCTGTGAGGATTAGATAAAGACTCCATTTGAGAAAAACTCAATATAAACACAAAGTGTTCTACCAGTCAGAGTGAATAATTGTCTTTAAAAAGTTTATATTAACTTTTTCAGGTCTGCTCCGCAATTTTATACGTGGATTGTACATGAGCTTCCATTCACTTAATAACTGTCTCAGACTCAGGAAATATAATGGAGTTTCCCATGAGTCAGCTGTGGTGTTCCTTAGCAAAAATAAAATAAAATAAAATAAAATAAAATACAAAATGCAACAATTTAATTGAATGGCAAGTATATTTAAATCATGTAGAAGTATAAAAAACTACGTAAACATCCTACTTTTGTTGGTTAGGTGCTCTTTAACTGATGAAATTAGTAGTAATAGTCATTATATATCTTAGCATATGGTCTTCTGGTGAGTATTTCTAGCATGCTGTGTTTTCCAAGCATAATTTTGCCTCATTTGCTTCTCCCTCTTCAGTGAAACATTTCCTTCTGTGCCACGTGTAAGAATGCACACAGATGGTGCACATGGATGGACACTTGACCTAAAGAGTGTGGCTTGTCTCTAGCTGGTTGTTGATACTCGTGGTGCTGTGAAGGGTCTTATCTAAAACTGTGTGAAGGGTGTTATCTAAAACAGGGAGTGCTCTTACTGCAATTTGGACTTGGAGGTAAGTACATGGAAATGAACAAGGAGAAGAGTGAAGAGGTAGAGAAAGCTGCTTACTAGAAATAAAGCCAAGTTCACCATGAGTTAGGGGGAAAGGCTCAGTTCTATCTCTAAATGTCTCATCTGTTTCATTAAGTCATAAGTTCCTTATGATGACCTCCTGACACTGGGATACCTGATCTTTTCTCTGTCCAAGTAAACACAGAAATTTTTCATCATCTAAAACTAGAAAAAACTACTTATATTGTGTCTTGCTATTTTCAGAAATTTTGCAGGCCAGGTTTATTGTTTCTAAGCTATTTTGTTTATCATTGTATCTGACACCATTTGGAAAGTTCTGTAAATGGAATTGCTTACTATAAAAGACTGAATTTTGCTTGGATTAACCAACAAAATGCTGAGATACTTCAAATAAAAATTTATAATTAAGAATATAGTCATATTATTGTTTAGTAGATGAATATAACTGATGTACTATTGTAATAGTACTGGTGTACTATTAAAATTAGTTTTAGTGTTCTTCATGGATTCCAGGCAAACTGGTTGGTTTTACATAGGGTAGCTTTTCTGACTGGTAAATTTTAATGCAGTCAGTTTATTTTTATATTACATAGAAGTAAAATTAAGTTGTGTGTTAATCATTATTTCCAATACTGAAGATCTCTCTCTCTCTTTCTCTCCCTCGCTCTCTTTCAAAACTTTCTCTTTTATTAAAAACAGATTCACTTCTTACATAGTATATGTTGATTACGATTTCTCCTCCCTCTACTCTCAGTTTTATTTTTTCTTATTTTATTTTACTATTTTCCCTTAGAAGCCAGTTTTCTGGGAGAGAGAAAGGAAGTGGATCTGGATTGGGGGAAGTAAAAAAAAATCTTGGAGGAATTAAAGGAGGGAAAACCATAATCAGGATGTATTCTGTAAAGAAAACACCCTATTTTCAGTAAAGGAACAAAATCAAACCAAAATAAAATAAATTATATTTTATAGAAAAACAAAACAAAACAAAGCAGTCGGGGTAGGCATCATTAGCAAAGAGGAAAGGAGGAATAAGAGCCAAACAAACAACGTTGGTAGACTCAGAATTCTGTCTATAGACAAGCTTCCCTTGCTTGAACAACACCGAGAACCTACCATGTGCTTGGTAAGACCTCACTATATTGACATTTGTACTAAATCAGGCAAGAGCTCAGAATTTTGTCTCAGGTACCTTTTTTTTTTCTTCTTTTCTTTTTAAGGAAAGAAAAGAAAAAAATGTGAGCATTAAAAAATTAGCATTGTATGGGGGTGTGGGGACATCCTCTTGGAGACATGGGGAAGGAGGAATGGGATGAAGAACTATGGGAGGGTGGACCTGGAGGGGGATAATGACTGGGTTGTAAAAATAAATAAATAAATGTAATCAATCAAACAAACACACAAACATAATTAGCATTGGCTTTGTTTGGGCCTCTTTTCCCCCTTACTGGTCTTTTGTTTGTATATTTTAGTTTCACATTTTGAATTTTTAGAGTTTTTACGGTGTGTGTGTGTGTGTCCGTATGCATTTCTTATGATTTCTTTGGTTTTTTTT
This sequence comes from Montemys delectorum, assembly GCA_019843815.1. NCBI lineage: Eukaryota > Metazoa > Chordata > Mammalia > Rodentia > Muridae > Montemys > Montemys delectorum. The sequence continues at coordinate 3,693 of JADRCD010219162.1, forward strand.
GTTTATTTGTTTTTTCTTCATTTGTCTCTTTGTTTTCTTTAAAAAGAGGGGAAAAGGCATTGGAGTGGGGAGGTGGGTAGGGTCTGCAAGTGGATGAGATAGGGGAAACCACAATCAAAATATATTGTGTGATAATTTTATTTTCAATAAAAATCAAATTTAATAAAAGAAAAAGATTAACATTTTTTGCTTACTGCAGGCTTCCAGCATCGTTGTAGACATGCCGGTGAACCCTAATTGTTTTTGAGCTACCTTTGCAGAGTATGTTTCAATTTCCTACCCCATCTCCTATGGTCCATACTTCTTCTGTGGGATACCCAGTCTCCTAACTTACATCCCCAGGATTGTTCCTGAGCCACTTGTGACTGACAAAAAAAATTCTTTCCTCTTTCCTGTTTCTCTCCACCCACTGCCTGCTCTACATCCACGGGCCTTGTTCCAGATCTGTGGTTTGACAGCCACATTTGCCTAGTCCAATTAAACAGCTCATCCATCAGTGGTATCTGCCTTAGCTCCAGTAACACTGCTCCTTGACAGGTCCAACCTAAGGCAGGACCAATTCTCATGCCAAATGTGCAATCAAAGAAAGAGCCTAGGTCAAATCATAAAAGGGAAAGCAATGTGAATAGCTAAGATAGCATGTTTTCTATCAAATCTACCAGTTTTATAGAGGTGTTCTCTAACAAGAACTACCTAGATGAGCTCAAAAGCACAGAACTTAAAAGAGCAGTAATAGATTTTTATCAAGAATTCAAGGAATTTAAAAGACACATGAACAAATACTTCACTGAACTCTAAGAGGCTAATTATAAAAAGCCCAAGTTCTATCCAAGAAAGTACAAATTTGGGGTTGAATGAAATGACAGAGCTAGGGGAGAAACAGAAAATCAGGGAAGAGGGTTCTAACTGGGAAAACCAAAGGAGGCAAACATAGGAGAGGGAGATAGGGGTAAAATAACAGCAAAGTTGTTTGTTTAAAGTCTCAAGGAATCATGGTATTTTATATTTTACAGACATAAGTGAAATTACGGCATTTGGGTTGAGAATGCCTCCCACAAGAACTGTGGACAAGCAAAACTCCCTGTACCAGGCCTGAGAAACCTCTTTTTGAGTGGATGGTCTGGGAAGTCCAAAAGACTCCCCAAACAATATAGACTATACTTCTCACCCTTGGACGCCTCTCCAAAGTCGAAGGTCAGCTCTTAGTGCGGAAGACTCCACACATAAGGCTTGGATGATGTGAGCTGGATCTAACTGCAAAGCCCCTTCCTTGCCCTCTAGCTTCCATTGTACCGCCACAGAAAGTATCATGCGAGCAGCCAAGGCAGCGAAACAATGAAGAGTCCTACCCAGCCGTGATACCTGTCAATCACCACGGTGACAAGCATGGTAGACTAGGAGAGAAAGTGCAACAGCGATGCTTATATTTCGGTGATAATAAACAGCTTTCTAAGAGGACTTAAAGTCCATTCAACAGGAGTGAAATCTCTATGGTTTTAGAAACCTAGACAGCTTCTAGGGATAGTGAAGTCATGGAGCATAGACAATAACGTACTACTACTACATTGCTGAGTCAGTGTACTTCCTAACTACATCCTAAACCTTAAATTTACAGACAAGCATTGATGTTGTCCTTCATCAAAGAAGCTTCTATCTACAGCAAATGCCTCCACTTTTCTTGCTACCGAAAACCACAACTGGACATATTGCAAAGATCTCAGAGAGCCCCATACCGGTGGGTACTTTGCAGCACTCTTGCATCTATTGCTCAAGAGCATATATCATGGAAGGAGGACAGGAAGATGTTAAGATCTATAATACCGAGAAGTCTGCTGTGAGACTGTGACTCTTAGAAGTGGCCACATAAACAAGAACTGAACAACAGCAGTGTCAACAGACAGGCGAACACAGAAGTGTGAAACTCTCACAAGGTTCAACCCATAGACAAAAACTATGGGCAACAATGAATGCTTAAAGAGAGAGAGAGTTAGACTCTTCCAGGACTAAGCCCCCTCTAATTGGTTATCTAATGCGAAGTCATCAGCCCTGAAACCATATACATACAAACAAGATGAACACAGAACGTTGTACTTATATATTTGTGCATATTTTCTATATATACAGATGATTGTATGTTACAATAATAATCAAAGAGGCTACCAATTTGAGAGTAGGGAGGTTATGAGGGTTTGAAGGAAGAAAAGGGAAGAGGAGAAGTGATAATTTTAATTAAACATATAAAATAATAATAAATTTGTATTGAAAATTAAGAAATTTCATTTTAAAGACTGTCTCATTGTCTCCATATCCCACAATGCATCAATTGGCAAGAGTGAGTGGACTTGCCTCTGTACACAGGACTTCTATGATATCACTAGTCATTCTCACCCATCTTCTACCATTATTAAGATTTATCAACCACAATGCAAGATGATGAAGGTATAGCACCTCATATAATCCTCATTCATGGCCAGCTGATAATAATCCCCTTATTTTGCACATGAGCAAACAGGCTCAAGGATCTTAAATATCTCCCTTGGGATTTAGAAAGCAGCACATGTGTGATTTGGCCTCAAGAGTGTCAAACCCTGAACTGCTCCTTGTAATATGCTTCCTCTACTTTTCATGATTGGCTGTCATACAATTCAATTTTGCTTTTTGCTTTCTTTTTTTCTATTCAAGATTTCTAGGGATGCAGTAGCAACTACCACAAGTTCAATGGCTTGAAAATTTATATTCTTTTAGTTCTAGAGCTCAGAAGCCTGAAAAATGTCTAAAAGGATGGATTGTTTGGGGGCTGAGGGGACTCTAGGAAAGAGTCCTTTTCTTTTTGTATCCTAATCTAGAAGCTCTTTCCATTGCTCTGTAGTCTTCCCTTCACTTCCAGAATATTTCCATCCAACCTGTGCTTCTTACGTCTCATCTCTTTCTTCTGTTTTTATCCTTCTCACTGTCCACTCACAATAACCCCTTGTTTATATTGAAGATATCAGATTAGCAATGATAATTTCCTATCTCATTCTTTACCAACCCAAGAAACAAAGTTGAATGCATAAAACCAGTTAATAGATTTATGGCATTACAATATAATGATCTTTGAGTAGCCATTACCCAACCTATACCACACTACCAAGTATAAGCACCAGATTCACCAGATTTTGATCTATTACTACACAATAAGGTTCCATTAAAGCATACATGTAACATATAAACAATAACAATTATAAATCATTATTAGAAAAATCATATACATATTTCATGGACAAATATACATATTTTCAAAGAAGCAATTAATATAAATGAATATAATATAATATAAGAAACCTTAAAACAGAAATTTGTACTCAAGGGAAGACATTAGTAAGCTATATTTATTTGATTCCAAATGTTACATTTTTTATTTCCTTGGTAGATATAAACTGAATCATGTTCAGCAGAATATAAGAATTCTAAAATCAGGAACCAACACCTGCAGATTTTGTGACACTGCACCTGTGTTTTCTGAGTGAAGAAAATATAAAAAGATCAACAGTATAACAAATGTTATCTTTAAATACTAATAAATTTGCTTCTTAAAGATAAAATACCTTAAATATAACTCAGTCCTAATTGAAAATGTGAAGCTGTTTGCCTGTTTAACGGAAAGAATTTTCCTTAGTTAAATAGCATCTCTCTTGAATAAAGCTCCATCAAAGAGTTTTTATTACCAGCTGTGAAAGATTTCTTCCTATAAATACACATAAACAAGGACAAGAGTAGTCTTGTTATCTTAAATCTGTAATTCTTAGTTTTAAATTACTAAGTTTTGTGAATTCTTTTCTGTATAAAGAGTTCTAGTTTAAAACAATCTACACCTTCAAATTACTCCTTGTAAAACAAGTCTCATTTGAATTATCCTGATAATTCTTTTTTTTAATTAGATATTTTCTTTATTTACATGTAAATTTTCCCTCTCCCAGGTTCCCCTCCAAAAAACAAACAAACAAACAAAAACAACAAGAACAAACCCCTGTTGCCTCCCCCTCCCCATGCCTGCCACCCCACCCTCTCCCACTTATTGGCCCTGGCATTCCCCTACACTGGGGCACAGAACCTTCACAAGGCTGAGGTCCTTTCCTCCTATTGATGATCGAATTTGCAATCCTCTACTATACACATGCGGCCAGAACATTCAGTCCCACCCTGTATAGTCCTTGATTGGTGGTTGGGTCCCTGGGAGCTCTGAGGGTACTAGTTAGTAATTGTTGATCTTCCTAAGGGGCTGCAAACCCTTCAGCTCCATAGAAACTTTCTCTAACTCCTTCATTGGGGACCGTGTACTCAGTTCAATGAATGGTTGTGAGCCTCTACATCTGTATTGGTCAGGTATTGTCAGAGCCTCTTAGGAGATAGCTATATGCTTGTCCTTCCTTCAGTCTCTGCTCCATAGTTAATCTCTGCCACTCCTTCTGTGGGTATTTGGTCTGATAATTCTTATAGTGTCTTTATTTTCTTGCCTTCCTTGCTCCTGAAGATTTGTCGTATTCCTACTTTAGTCTGTGTACTCACTTACTAATCACATTTGTGCCTTGTATTATTATCTGTGGAGGACTTTCTCTGTCTCTGTCTGTTTTTCTGTCTCTCTCTGTCTCTCTCTCTGTCTCTCTCTCCCTCCCTCCTTCCCTCTTCTTTCCGTTTTGAAGTAAAACTTTATTGAAAGCTTTATAGTTGTCTAAGCACATAAAAGCATGTACAAGTCCTCTGCTATGTTTTTGCTTTTTTGTTTTTTGTTTTTGTTATAGGACAGTCCTTCATGTTTATCTCCTTAAAGATTAAACCATAACAACAACAATAACAACAACAACAACAACAACAACAACAACAACAAAACTTTCTGGGAAATCTTGTGCTGATGGGAAACTCCAGGTTGGTTTTCTGTGCAATGTTTGGCAACGACAATTGATTCTGAAATGTGATAATCAAGCTATCTTTGAAGAAGTCGAACAAATCCTTAAGTCAGAGAAAAATCTCTTTTTATCTGGTTGTCTTGGCTTTTAAACAAGTTTATGATTATATGCCACCTGTTTACTTGATGGATACTGCCTTGCTTCCTTCCTCCCTCCATTCTTACAAAATTATGACTCCTCTAATGAGTTCCATGTCATTCTCTTTTTTATTTTATTTTTTATTAGATATTTTCTTTATTTACAGTGCAAATTTTACCCCCCCCAAGCCCCCCTAATCCATCCCCCCTCCCTGCTCACTAACCTACCTGCTCCCACTTCCCTGTCCTGGCATTCCCCTACACAGGTGCATCAAGGCTTCATGAAACCAAAGGCCTCTCCTCTCACTGATGTCCCACAAGGCCATCTTCTGCTACATATGCCGCGGGAGCCATGGGTCCCTCCATGTGTACTCTTTGGTTGGTAGTTTAGACCCTGGGAGAACTGATTGGTTGATGTAGTTCTTCGTCCTATTGGGCTGCAAACCCCTTCAGCTCCTTGGGTTCTTTCTCTAATTTTGTAAAAGAAAGGATACTTGTTTGGTTTTTGAATGACTTTCCTTATGTGATGTCCTATGCTACTTATTGCTCTTGATACTTTGTTTATTCCAGATAGGGAATGAAATATTGCTTCCCTCTCCAGAGGGAAACAAGTTATAATCATCATGGCAAATCTTTTCATTCTGACAAATAAATCCTACATGTTTTTAAAACTTTGAGGATGAAGGGGTTGGTGAGATGACTTGTCGGTTAAAGGGGTTGTTCAACAAGCCTAGGGACCTAAGTTTGTATTCTCAGCATCCAATAGAAATTGGCATGTCTGCATCTGCAACCTCAACACTGCAAGAGAGGAGGGTTAGCAGAGAGAAGGAGAACCCAGGAGCTCACTGACCAGCTAACCTAGAAGAATCTATGAGCTTCATGCTCAGTGAAAGACCTCATCTCAAAACATAGGATGAAGATGCCTGTGACCTCCAGGTGTCTGTGCACACACATACATTGACATGTCCAATGTCCATGCATGAACACCCACACATACACATACAACCACACAAACAGGAATACCACACATGACTTTTTGATCATCAAACAATGATGTTAAACTGATTAAAGAAAAAGCAAGTGTGACTCATAAGGGTAGTATTAACTGGACTTAGTGGGTTATGAAAAGGTATGAGGGTGTGAGAGGGGCTTCTTGGGGGAATATGAGGGAGTTAAAAGTGGGGATTGCCATTGATATGGACATATTTCATTTCATGCACATAGAAAAATTGAAAAGAAAAGTGAGATGGGTTTGTGAAATTTACCAGTGCGTAAGATTGCTTCTACATAAGCAGAAGACATTGAGTTTAATTCCAGAATGAAAGGTGGAAAGAGAGAACTGACTATTAAAAGCTGCCTACTACTTTCTACATAAAACATATATATATATATATATATATATATATACATATATATATGACTGCAGAAACACCACCACACACACACAGACACACCCCCACACACATACTACACACCACACCACATATACCCCTCCCCCACACATATACACATAGACCACCCACCATATCATACACACACACACACACACACACACACACACACACCACACACACTCACGTGCACGCATATGCGTGCACATGCACATGCACATGCACATGCACACGCGCACACACCACACCATACCACACACCATTTTAAAATAGTGAGATCATGGCTCCTTTGTTCTTACTTTTGACAGGCTTTTATGTAAATTTTTTATCCAAAATGAAGCCTACTCCTTCTGTCAATATGTCACCTAAGCATTTGAGTCAGATAGGCTATGAGAGCTGAGTGTGTATTACATCCAAGAGGGATAACTTCCTGTGGAATGCTTCCTTCCTTGCCTTCAGGTAAGGTATGCTGACTATTATCCCTGTTTTCTTGGCTGGGATGAAAACCCAGAAGGAAGTCAGTGATGGAAACACCTCATTTGCTTAAAACCACAAAGCATTCTTTATATTCTGTGTTGAGCAGTAAAAAAAAAAAAAAAAACAAAAAAACAAAAAACCAAGAGATATTCTTGAAAAATAAGTAAGTAAATAAGCATACTCAAGAATCCAGAGAGATTTTCTCCTTATTTTTGGAAAATACATTGCGAAAGTAAATGAAGAATGTAAAGACATAACAATGTAACACTGAACCAGCAGAAAAGATCCAGTGTCTTCATAACATTCTTCTTCTGGATGGAACATCTTATTTCATTTCAGTTATTGATGTCTGTTGCATATCTATCTGCTAAATTCATCTTTTCTACTTAGGTTCTTTCGGACTCTCTCAAAGAAGAACTTTCACATGTACGAGAATGGGGGCCATGTTTTCAGAGAGATGCTTCTGATGGCAGTAGCATTCATTTCTAGGAATTTATTTACTTATAACTTTTTTTGTGATTTCTATGTTTGTATAAATTATCTTTTCTCCTTTATTGCCAAAGATTGAACCTAGGGCATTGCATATGTTAGGCAAACCCTGGGAAGCTCATCTATGCCCTTAGCCTGCAAATCTTTACTTTATTTGCAGCCCAGTCTGTGATTTTCACGTATCTATTTTTTTGTCTTCTCAGAGATAGGAAGTCTGTACTTCACTTCAAATATTTGATTTAATACAAATCACTATAAAGATTTCTGATAGATGTAAAATAAAAGTTTTTTCTGCTTTTATGCCAAAACTTTTAGTGTTGTTCTACTAAACTATACTGTATTCCACTCTAATGATCCCTCGCCACTGCTTTTTTCTTGACTAGAACGTGAGTTTCATAAAGGGAAAGCTGTGTTGGCAAGAGGGGCCAAGAAGAGAATGCACTGCATGCTATAAAGCCAAGTGAAAGTATTTATGTTTGTCCTGCAGGCAGTATTGAGGCATTCACAACTCTTGAGCTGAGGTGTGCGGTCAAAGTGGTAGTTACAGGAATGCAATATGCCCATAGTATTTGTGCTTGAGGGAAAGAGAGAGAAATTGAGTGAAACGGACTCTTAAATAGAAGAGGCCACTTAGTTCCAGAGCGTAGTGTAGGTATGACTTAACTAATAGAGGCCTGGCTCAGGATGCTGTTGCAGAGATTGTAAGGAAGCCAGCAAGGTTCTACAATATCTCTGATGTAGATGAGGTACAGACTTTATAGGACATATGGTAGAGAAATAAAATAAGGAGTGAGGTTTTAAGCTTGAGGAATTTAACAAAAACATGTTAGCAGCAAAGACGATGAAGAGAGGTAGCTTATTTGAATAAGATAAATTCAGCTTCAATCATAATCTTTTTTTCAAAACATGCAGGTATATATGTGCAGGGCCATTGGGAAAAATACTGGATTGGGTTTCACAAAAGTAATTGTCTTGATATGGATTTGAAACTATCCATGTAGAACTGAGTGTGCAGCCTTAGGCAGATGAGCTTTCCAGTTGACAGGGTACAGGAGAGAGGGGCAATGAAGCTTGAAACACGTGCTGCTGCATCTGTGTTATTGTCTTAATAACTCCTCACTGCCCAAAGTCCTCTGCTCATAATGATCTTCTTCATGATCCATTTAAGATTTCTGTAACATACCTTCATCGTGAACAAAGGTTAGGATTCTGTTGTATGTATCTATACTTCAAGGCCAAGGAAAGGTATCTGACCCGTGGTAGGTAATCAAGAATTATCTAGTGAGAGGCTGAAAATAATCTTAGGTGGTAATGGGCTGGTTATGAAAGCATGAGGCTCGGAGTTCTGATTACCAGCACCTATATAAAAGCTGGGCATGGTGGTGTCAGGTTGGAATCCCAGAACTGGGGTCAGAGATAGACGTGTCCCTAGGCTTTGCTGCCCAGCCAGTATAGCTAAAAGTGGTGAGTTACAGGTTCAATGAGGGACCCTATCTCAAAAAATAAGATGCAGATCAGTTGAGGAAGACAGCTAATGGCCACCTCTGGTTTCCATATTTATTTTCATAGTTAAGGGCACTTGAATAAACACATGCAACATACTCACACACACAATACACACACTCACACATACACATACATGTACAAATGCATGCATATACCTCCATGCAAGACACAGTATCTAGTGTACTAAATGCATGAATGAGAGATCGATGAAGAAACAGTATTTTCACAAATAATTAAGTTCTTCAAACTGTCTATAGTTTAGACAATCTGCTGGAACAAAGACAAATGTTTTTTAAATACTATATTTTATACGAAGACATATTTTCCTCCCAGCTCCTATATGTAACATCCTGACCTTCTTTGTATTTTACCCCATGCCCCAACTACCACCACCATAGGCAACATTCTGACCTTCTTTGCTGTGTGACTTTTCAAATGTGATTGGCGTCCCGCTCCTCAGAGATTCTTTTTCACTTTGGTTTTCTCCCTTTGAGAAACAAAATAGAGATTGTAGTTACTTCAGCATGAAGTTGAATGTGCAGTGTCACCGTTCTCACTCAGTTATCAATGTGATTATTAAAACTGAACATCTGATTTCCTATAAATGCTTGACCTGTACCTAAATAGATATTTTCAATGTGGTTGTTGAATAACTTACTATCGAATCAGATTTGATCACCTTCCTCCCACAATTCACAAAATATTTTTGTCAATGCAACCCTGGCACATGGTCCTCCTAATTTTGGTCTTTAGGGTGCCCTAGCATTGGCCCATCAGGCTTGTTAGTAGTTGAACAATGGGGAGGAGGTGGCAGTTTGATTCTATCATTACTAACTTTGTTCTCTTCATGAGTTTGTTCTTGTCTACATGTCAACATTTTTGTAACCTTTCTTTTGAAATAGAATTGTGTCCCACTGGATATGGCCAGCGGCTAACTGATGATGTTCCTATAGTGGCTAACTGATGATGTTCCTATAATGGCTAACTAATGATGTTCCTATAGTGGCTAACTAACTGATGATCCTATATGGATACAAAAAACAAAGGTTACAGGGTACGAGGATCTGCTGACAAACTTTAGTAGAGGGAACAGAAAGCTGTGAGTGTGAAAAAAAATAGGATGGGGAGATGATAAAGTGTTTGGTGCCCAAGGATGAAGACCTGGTCATAAAAAGCCAGATATGGTGTCAGGAATGTGTGATCCTAATTCTGGGGCTGCATCCTACTAGATCCATGGAGCCTCCAGGATAACAACCTAGCTGAAGTAGTGGGCCTTAGGTCTCAGTATGTGGTGGACAGTTCTTGAAGACTGGCACCTGCGTGTAGAGAGACGTCAGAACCTCGCCCTAAAGATGGCGCCGGCTTCTGCTCCTTGCTGGAGCGCTAGAGCTATAAACAACTCCTTATTTGGCTGTGCTTGTTTGCCTGGCTTGCTTCTGCGTATGGCAACCTATCTGCACGCACTACATGGCCTACTGAGATAGGCTCAGGATAGAGCATTTAAGGGCCTGGGGGATTGCCCTGAGGAGGGGAGAAAATCAGAAAGGGGCGAAAGTCTGAAGTCAGAAGATTGTATTAAGTTCCTGAATAAAGTGCTTGGAGAAGAGCTCGAGAGCCGCTTCTTTCTTGCTAGCTGAGATTGTCGCGACCCCTGCGGTTAACCTCTGGCTTTCATGCACACGTACATATGACCATACACATAGACCTGAATACTGGCCTCCAGCTTCTACCCCACAAAAGGAAATGTAGGTTATGAGAAATTACCTGTAGGGAATAGAAATGGTGCTTGAAAGTAAATTGTTCTGCAGTAGAAAGGAAGGGGAAGGGACAAACAAAAAGAGGAAGTAGCTCAGGTAGGAGACAGAACAAAAGCCCAAGTTGTGGTTGTGATGGAGGTGGAAGATGAGCAAGTAGTTAGGGACAAGGGCTCTGAGTATTTTGCATGCTATAATATGGAGCCTTTGACATTACGTATGAGTACTGAAGACTGACCATATCAGATGACTTCATTTAAGTCTCATAGTAACCACATGTGTTAGGCAAAGCTGGAGTTATTTCTTATGGAATACAAAATTGCTTGACTGTCTAACTACATGCACACAGTGAAGGAGTGAGTCAAGACCATCTATAAATAATAGCAATAAAAAGAAGCTGTACAACTTATTGTGCATCATGTTTTGATGTTATTTGTAAATATTTGCATTGTAGTCTTTATATGTTGTATAAATATAGACATATGAACAGTGTCATGTTCAGAAGAAAAACAACATGTTTGTGTTGGTCTGGCTTTGTATTTCTTTAGCTATCAGTTGTCTTGATAAACAGAAATTTCGCAGAAATGTTTTGATTGAATTTTATAAAGGCTACTTTAGAAAGCACAATACAATTTGGTTTGTTTTTGCTTTTAGATGTTTCCTTATAGGATTCAAATTAATTTTATTTATATGCCATTGAAAAAGATTGTATTTTATGGGAGAACATAGCATTCTAACATTTTGTGATCGTTATATTTAGTATATTTTAATAGGAAACTTAAAAAAAAAAACCGTTTCACCTATTTCCCACACGGACTTAGAAAGGACAAACACCAAGCATTCCCAGACAGAACTGCTAAAAGTCTTTGTTGCCAGCAGGTCTTCTCATAATTAACAACCAGTGTCATAGCTGCCACAGGGCACTGGCTAGACTCAAGAGCTTCTCTGCCTGGACATAGTCTAAGCTCTCCTCCAGCATGGCTGCTTCAGGGGGGGGGGGGTGGAGATGGGAGAAGCATCTGTTCTGCTTTCTCTCTAAGTGTCCTGTAGTCTGTGGGCATCTCATCTGGAAGGACTGACTCATAGCTCCCTCTCATCTGTCACCATTCAGCCAGGCTGCTGATGAGGTTTCTGTTGTAATGCTTATGGAGTGGGATCTAGTACAGCCTCAGTCATGGTCTAGCTGTGTGTTAGCAGTGTTAGAACAGGATTCTTTCTCACAGATGTCAGTGCTTGGAAAGGACTCAACCCACTGCCTAGTGCAAAGTTAGTGCTGAAAACTCTCATGTTCTTCAAGAAAAAGTTCTACTAGCTATTTTTTTTTTGTAGCCTATGAGAAAACAAAATTAGCAACAAAAACTCTTCCAAGTCCAAATATATCCCCTAATATTATTATGCTCCCTTTAAATATGCACTTGCAGAATATATAAATAAAGAAGAACATGGCTTAAGCAGTACTCAGCCTGTATGTTATCGTGTAAAACTGCTGAGCAATCTTCCATACGGCAGCATTTATTAGCATCCATTAGCAAAGGATGAGACTCAAGATTGACTTAGGAACATAAAGAACTTACCTGTGCTATGGTGGGCTGAGACTGAATGCTCAGGTGGGGGCAGGGTTTCTTCTCTGTCCTCTCATCCATGGGCTTCACTTTGTTGAATTTTACTGCCAGTGATTTTAACATCTTCTCTGAGGCAGGTCTGAAAGTCCTTCGATTTTATGACCCTGTATCTCGAAGAGGAGAGATGTGCTTTGTTTTTCTTTCCATTAGTAGACAAACCAATTAGTTGTTTAATCAGGATTTTGTTCTGTTTAATTCCTACAACTGACTCCCTAGCTAAGCAGGGCTTTGACTTAAAAGCAGTAAATTACTTCTGCTTGGGTGATTTGTACTCTGTTTATGAACTTCCGAGAATCAAAATACCCCTGTGAATAATTTAAGATGAGAGGATTACACAAGTTGAGTTGAAGTGTTTAAAAATAATCATGCTGCCTGTTGACTTGTTTTCTTCCTTTCTAATGGCTCACCTTCATATCTGTGCCTAACTTTAAACAAAGAGATATATGTGAATGATTAACTAGTGAAACATGTGTGAAGGTTCTAATTTAAAGCAAGTAGCCTGTTTTGCCAAAGTGCCCATCTTTAGTGATGAAACAGAACCTTACTACTAAACTTATCTTGTCTGTTCATTCAGATTTTGATTCCATATCACTGGCACAAAATTCTGTGTAATCTGGTCCCTGGATGTAGACTGTGGTCTCCAACCTCTAAGAGTCACAGGTCTATGATCAACAATTGTTAAACAAGCTTTCCTCACCCAGAGCTCAAATTTCTTTGATGTTTTGTACTATTGAATCTTACAAACTTGTATAAGCACTTATTTTTTAATAAGAACTGCTCTCTCTCTCTCTGTCTCTCTGTCTCTGTCTCTGTGTCTCTGTGTGCTATGGTGTGTGTGTGTGTGTGTGTGTGTGTGTGTGTGTGTGTAGGCGCATGCAGCTTGGAGATTTACTTTGGGTATCTTCCACAAATCAGTCTTTACCTTTTTTTTTCAGCCATGATCCCTGGAACTACTTGGTTTACCTAGGTTGGCTAGCCAGTAATCAAGCCATAGTGACCATTTTGTCTCCACCTCTCTAGCACTGGGAATGCAGGGCAGATGCGTGCTGATGTGCTTGGTTATTTTGTGTGTGAATCTAAACTAGGATCTTTATTCTTGTGTAGTAGGCACTCCATCTGCTGAAACATTTTCCCTGCTTTTATAGCCCACTGATTCCAGCTTTTGCTGGCCATACATTCACGAAGGTGAGGCCATCCACCGGAGAATGGGCAACATAGCAGTGAATAAATCATTAAAGAAAACACACTCTCTCCTAGAAGGTATCAGCTGCCAATGCTTCTTAGTTAGGATCAAGGGACTCATAAGTTGCCTCTCTCTTTGTGCTGGAATTTTGACTGCCTTGACCTTGTGCAGATCTTGTTCAGGCCATGATAACTGGCCCTGAGGGCCAGAAGAAAAAAAAATCAAAACAGGCAACCTCAGGAAGTAGGAGGTGGGGGGAGACCTCTAGAATGCACCAGAGACCTGGAAGGTGAGAAACTCTCAGGACTCAAAGTGAGGGACCTTAGGTGAAGTGCCCTACAGTGGGGGAGAGCGAACTTGTAGAGTCCACCTCAAGTAGAAAGACAGGGCATCAAGTTGAGGGACAGGGTTGACATCCCACAGTCAAAAACTCTGACCCATAATTGTTCCTGTCTGAAAGAACTTCAGGGACAAAAATGGAGAAAAGCCTGAGGAAAAAGAGGTTCAGTGACAGGCCCAAATTGGGATCCAGCTCAGGGGGAGGAGCCAAGGTCTTACACTATTACTGATGCTATGGTGGGCTTACAAACAGGGGCCTATCATGACTGCCTGCCGAAAAGCTCAACAAGCAGCTGAAAGAGTCAGATGCAGATACTTACACCCAACAAATGGACAGAAGCTGTGACCCCTGTGGTTGAAGTAGGGAAAAGTTGGAAGAAGCTGAGGAGGAGGGCAACCCTGTAGGAAGAGCAGCAGTCTCAACTAACCTGGACCCCTGGGATCTCTCAGACACTGAGACACTAATCAGGCAGCATACGTATGCCAGCTGATATGAGGCCTCCAACACATACAGCAGAGGACTAAGTGGCTAGACTCAGTCAGAGAAGATACAACTAACCTTCGAGAGACTTGGGGTCCCAGGGAGTGGGGAGGTCCGGTGTGGTTGTAGGAGGTGGAGACATCCTCTTAGAGATAAGGGTGGGACAAAGGGGTGGGGGAAGGAGGTGTGGGATGTGGAATAGGATAGACTGGGAGGGGAATAAAGTCAGGATTGTAAAAAAAAAGATTAAAGAATAAATAAAAAAAAGAAAAAAGTATATGCTTCAGTAAATTGAGTTCCTTAAACCTTACAAAAACAACTGAAGTTGTGTTTTGATTTATGACTATTAAGACGATTTAAGCAATTCTCTAAGTTTCCTCGGAATTAAATTCAAATAGCCTAAGTATAATTCAAAAGAGAAGAATAACCTCTGAAAATAAAGGAAATAACCAGTGAACAGTCCATAAACCCTCCAAATGACTTATACATAAACAAACAGAAGTTGGTTTATTGGAGCAATATCTATTTTTAGGAGAAGATAATACGTTAGTAATAATTCTGAAGATTGGCTGAGTCATAAAATTTCACTGTACTGAGTACATGTACTTAGGCAGGGAAGGAAGGAATTAAATTGTTTACTCTTTCAGTTTATAATCATTCAAAAGACAAAGCATTTAATTCTATTTTAATTTAATCTGTGGACATAGTTTGGGGAAGATTATACATGGCAGTATGTATGGTGACTTCAAACATTATTTTATATAAATCAAGTAATAAATATTATCAATTAATTAAACAGTATTGAGACAGACAGACAGAGAGAGAGAGAGAGAGAGAGAGAGAGAGAGAGAGAGAGAGAATATCAGAACACAACTTACACAGAAGAAGCATGCAAGCCCAGCTCTAGTATATATAACAGTAACCTGGCTAGTCTGAGTATATTATAAAGCAGTCCCAAGCTTTGCTGTGGAAAACATTTTTTTTATCAGTCTTCAGGATGAGGATATCTCCATGCACATAAATCAGAGTGTTGCAGAGAGATATAGCATCCAGTCACACAAAGTATCATCGTAAGAAGTAGTTTTTGTGGACAACACAATGTTCTCAGTATAACCACAGCATAGATTTGTAAACTACAGAACAATATCAACAATAGGCAAGAAACACACAGAGCTTTTCCTGTATTGTACTTAAGCTACAGATCCTATCATATTCCAAGGGGGCTAAAGACATTTATTTTATATTCTTTCTTTATTTTAAGCAGTTAGTAAATTACTAGCCTTAGATTTAAAAATGCTCAAATAAAACTTCTAAATATATTAAGATATTTCTTGAATTGATGACATTGAATGTTTAACGTTCTCCAAATTCATAAGGTAGAGTTATAGAAACCGATACTCAAAAGAACTTTTATATCATAAAATATCTATAACTCTATTTAGAATTGTTTGCAATGGTAGTTGTGTGTAATAACAAACTTAGCATGTTAATATTTTTTTCTTCAGTCTCCTACAGGTACAACGTGAGCACATATGAAACAATTCAGCTGGCATGGAAATTGGATGCACTAACAGGATTTTAAGTATAGTACTTCAGTTACTAGCAATACTTTCTGTTTCTTTGATTATAACTTTTTTTTTTTTTTAGACCACCAGAAAAAAAGTTTATTTTTTTTTTTTAGATAATTTCTTTATTTACATGTAAATTTTCCCTTTCCCAGGTTCCCCTCCAAAAAACAAACAAAAACAACAAGAACAAACTTCTTTTGCTTCCCCCCTCCCCATGCCTGCCACCCCACCCTCTCCCACTTATTGGCCCTGGCATTCCCCTACACTGGGGCACAGAACCTTCACAAGGCCGAGGTCCTTTCCTCCTATTGATGATCGAATTTGCAATCCTCTACTATACACATGCTGCCAGAACATTCAGTCCCACCCTGTATAGTCCTTGATTGGTGGTTGGGTCCCTGGGAGCTC
>JADRCD010219162.1:20033-36157 GCA_019843815.1 Montemys delectorum
CATTGGGGACAGTGTACTCAGTTCAATGGATGGCTGTGAGCCTCTACCTCTGTATTAGTCAGGTATTGTAAGAGCCTCTCAGGAGATAGCTATATGCTTGTCCATCCTTCAGTCTCTGCTCCATAGTTAATCTCTGCCACTCTTTCTGTGTGTGTTTGGTTCCCCTTTTTAAGAAGGAATGAAATGTCCACATTTTGGTCTTCCTTCTTCTTAAGTTTCTTGTGGTTTATGGGTCATTCTTCCTATATTCCAAACTTCTGGGCTAATAACCACTTATCAGAGAATGCATACCATGTGTGATCTTTTGTGATTGGGTTACCTCACTCAGGATGATACTCTCCAGATCCATCCATTTCCCTAAGAGTTTCATAAATTCATTGTTTTTAATAGCTGAGTAGTACTCCATTGTGTAGATGTACCACACTTTCTGTATCCATTCCTCTGTTGAGGGACATCTGGGTTGTTTCCAGTTTCTGGCTATTATAAATAAGGCTGCTATGAACATGGTGGAGCATGTGTCCTTATTACATGATTATAACTTTTGAAGTCTTAAATTTATAATTAAAATGTATGAGCAGCAAATGTAACAGACATTAAGGGTAAAAATGCCTTCAGGAAATCGTTAATAGCTAGTGGCATCTGTGGCTAATGAATACTATATTAGTTTAGGATGTGACCAATAGAATAACGTTTTGGAAAAAATCCTTATATTAGTATATGATGAACAGTAATCATATTGTGATGGATTTGTTCTGTGAATAAGGATGAGGTATGTGTATTAAGTTTTCTCATTGTTGGTACCTAGTGTGGACAATTATCGCTTATTTATTTTCATCTAGTGAGCTAACTAGAAGCATTTCAATTAATGGAACATCATAATCTATTGTTAGGTAAAGAGATTAAAAGTTCAATTCCCTAAGAAGATTGTGTATCTACAATTAGCTTCCCAGTTAAGCTGCTTTAATGGTGCCATTTTTTTATGTTCTAAATTTAAGAATAGTCTAAAGCCTCAGGAAATTCTGAGCCAAACTAAAGTATTATTTATTCCAATAAAATATACATCCAACTGCTATTAAAATAGTTGCTAGTTTATGAATAGTTGATGATTTTTAACTATATGAGTTTATATATGTGTTGATGATGGCTCTAGTACAAGCAGATTATTTCTCAGCATTCAAATTTACTAAACACAAAACACCTTTATTAGATTAGGATAGTCATGAGGAACTCAAAAGTAGCTGATAGGCTGTGGATAAAATTGATGGATTTCATTTTAAGGAGTTAGATAGTGAAGTGATTAGAAGACTGGGGTGAGGTAGACTCTGGCTTCTGTAAGAACTAAAGATAGAATAGAGAACCTCAGTTGCAGAAGATGACACAGAAAACATTGACACAACAGTCAAAGAAAATGCAAAACATAAAAAGCTCCTAAGCCAAAACATCCAGGAAATCCAGGACACAATTAGAAGACCAAATCTAAGGATAATAGGTATAGAAGAGAGCTAAGATTTTCAACTTAAAAGTCCAGTAAATAACAGAATTATAGAAGAAAACCTCTCTATCCTAAAGGAAGAGATGCCATGAACATACAAGAAGCCTACCGAACTCCAAATAGACTGGTCTAGAAAAGAAATTCCTACTGTCACAAAATAATCAAAACACCAAATGCACAAAACAAAGAAAGAATTTTAAAAGTAGTAAGGGAAAATAGTCAAGTAACATATAAAGACAGGCCTATCAGAATTACAGCAGACTTCTCACAGATATCATACAGACCCTAAGAGAACACAAATGTCAGCCAAGGCTACTATACCCAGCAAAACTTTCAATTACCATAGATGGATAAACCAAGATATTCCATGACAAAACCAAATTTACACAATATCTTTCCATACATCTGCCCCTACAATAAAAAAAATCAATGAAAAACTCCAACACAAGGAGGGAAACTACACCCTTGAAAAAGCAAGAAAGTAATCTTTCAACAAGTCATGAAGAAGATAGCCACACAAACATAGTTCTACCTTTAACTATGAAAATAATAGGAAGCAATGATCACTATTTCTTAATATATCATAACATCATTGGGCTCAACTCCCCAATAAAAAGACAGAGTCTAACAGACTGGATATGGAAATCAGATTCAGAATTTTGCTGCATACAGGAAAGGTACCTCAGTGACAAAGATAGACACTACCTCAGAGTAAAAATATAGGAAACAATTTTCCAATCAAATGGTCCCAAAAAACCAAGCTGGAGTAGCCATTGTCATATGGAATAAAATCGACTTTCAACCAAACGTTATCAAAAATATAAGGAAGAACACTTTATATTCAACAAAGGAAAAATCTACTAAGATGAACACTCTGAATTCTGAATATCTAAGCTCAAAATACAAGGGCACCTACATTCATAAAAGAAACTTTACTAAAGATCAAAGCACACGTTGCACATTACACAATAATAGTGGGAGACTTCAACACTCCACTATCAGCAATGGACAGATCATGTAAACAGAAACTAAACAGAAACCCAGTGAAACTAACTAAACCAAATGGAATTAACAGATATCAGTAGAATATTTTATCCTAAAACAAAATAATATACCTTCTTCTTAGCACCTCATGGTACCTTTTCCAAAACTGAGCATATGATCAGTCACAAAACAGGCATCAACAGACACCAGAAGATTGAAATAATCTCATTTATCCTATCAGATCACTAAGGCAGGTCTTCAATAACAACAAAAACAATAAAAAGCATACATATATATGGAAGCTGAACAATGCTCTACTCAATGATAACTTGGTCAAAGAAGAAATAATGAAAGAAATTGAAGACTTTTTAGAAGTCAATGAAAATGAAGGCCCGGCATACCCAAACTTATGGGACACAATGAAAGCAGTGCTAGGAGGAAAACTCATTGGCCTGAGTGCTTCCAAAAAAGTAACTGTAGAGAGCTTACACTAGCAGCTTGACAGCACACCTAAAAGCTCTAGAACAAAAAGAACTAAATACATCCAAGAGGAGTAGATGGCAGTAAATAATCAAACTCAGGGCTGAAATCAATCAAGTAGAAATGAAAAGAGCTACACAAAGAATCAACCAAATCAGGAGGTGATTCTTTGAGAAAATCAAGAAGATAGATAAGCCCTTAGCCAGACTAAACAGAGTGCACAGAGACGGTATCTAAATTACCAAAATCAGAAATGAAAAGGGAGGCATATCAACAGAAACTCAGGAAATCAAAAAAAAATCAACAGATCCTACTACAAAAGCCTATACTCAACAAAATTGGAAAATCTGGATAAAACAGACAATTTTCTGGACAGATACCAAGTATCAAAGTTAAATCAGGATTAGATAAAGCATTTAAACAGTCCCATAACCCCTAAAGTGATAGAAGCAGTTATTAATAGGCTCTCAACCAAAAAAAAGCTAAGAATTACATGGTTTTAGTGCAGAATTCTATCAGAACCTCAAAGAAGATCTAATACCAATACTCTTCAAACTATTTCATAAAATAGAAACAGAAGGAACACTACTCAGTTCATTCTATGAAGCTGCTATTACTCCTACACCTAAACCACAGAAAGACCCAAAAAAGAAAAACTTCAAGCTGGGCAGTGGTGGCACATGCCTTTAATCCCAGCACTTGGGAGGCAGAGGAGTGTGGGTTTCTGAGATTGAGACCGAGAGTGGTCTACAGAGTGAGTTCCATGAGAGCCAGGACTATACAGAGAAACCTTGTCTCGAAAAACAAACAAACAAACAAACAACAACAACAACAACAACAAAACATAACAAAACAAACAAAAAACCCCCAAAAACTCCCAAAATACTGAACTTCAGACCAATTTCTCTTATGAATATTGATGCAAAAATAGTGAATAAAATTCTCGAAAACCATGATCATCTATCATCATCAAGCAGGCTTAATCTCAGGGATTAAGGGATGGTTCAATGTAATCTAGTATATAAACAAAGAAAAAACCTACATGATTGATTTCATTAGATGCTGAGAAAGAACTTGACAAAATTCAACACGCCTTTATGATAAAAGTTTCGAAAAGATCAGGAATTCAAGGTCCATATACAATCATAATAAAAACAATATACAGCAAATCAGTAGCCAACATCAAACTGATGGAGAGAAACTTGAAGCAATCCCACTAAAATCAGGGACTAGACAAGGCTTCCCACACTCTCCCTATCTATTTAATGTAGTACTTGAATTTCTTTTCTTTTCTTTTTTTCAATCCTACAGCACCCGGTATTCCCAGTCGGTCTCTCATCCAAGTACTAACCAGGCAGGACCCTGCTTAGCTTCTGAGATCAGAAGAGATCGGGCGCTGTTCAGGGTGGTATGGTCATAGACTGAATTTCTTGCTAGAGAAATTGTACAATGAAAGGACATCAAAGGGATACAAATTGGAAAGGAAAAATCAAAATATCACCATTTGCAGATGACATAATAGTATAATTAAGGTCCCCCCAAATTCCACCAGAGAACTCCTAAACCTGATAAACAACCTCAGTAGTAACATGGCTGGATATAAAATCAAATCAAACAAATAAGTAGCCTTCTCCTACTCAAAGGATAAACAGACTGAGAAAGAAATTAGAAACGACACCTTTCACAATAATCACAAATAATATAAAATATCTTGGTGTGACTCTAACCAAGCATGTGAAAGTTGTGTATGACAAGAACTTCAAGACTCTGTAGAAAGAAATCTAAGAATATCTCAGAAGATGGAAAGATCTCCCATGCTTATGTATTTTCAGAAGTAATATACTATAAATGACCATGTTGCCAAAAGCAATCTGTAGAGTCAATGTAATCCCCATCAAAATTCCAAATTAATTCTTCATAGAGTTAGAAAGAGCAATTTGCGAATTCATTTAGAATAACAACAACAACAACAAAACTAGAATAGTGAAAACTATTCTCAAGAAAAAGAAATTCTGGAAGAATCATCATCCTTGACCTAAAGTTGTATGGCAGAGCAATATTGATAAAAACTGCATGGTATTGGTAAAGAGACAGGCAGGTAGATCAATGGAATAGAATTGAAGACCTAGAAATGAACCCACACACCTATGATCACTTGATCTTTGACAAAGGAACTAAAATCATCCAGTGGAAAAAACCCAGCATTTTCAACAAATGGTTCTGGTTCAACCTGAGGTCACCATATAGAAGAATGCAAATCTATTCTTATCTCCTTGTACAAAGCTCAAGTCCAGGTGGATCAAGGACCTTCACATAAAACCAGATACACTGAAACTAATAGAAGAGAAAGTGCAGAAGTATCTTGAACACATGAGCACAATTTCCTGAACAAAACACCAATGGCTTATGTGCTAAGATCAACAATCAGCAAATGAGACCTCATAAAATTGCAAAACTTCTGTAAGACAAAGGTCACTTTCTTTCTTTTTTCTTTCTTTCTTTTTTTTAAAGATTTATTTATTTATTATATGTAAGTACACTGTAGCTGTTTTCAGGCACACCAGAAGAGGGCATCAGATCTCATTACAGATGGTTGTGAGCCACCATGTGGTTGCTGGGATTTGAACAAAGGGCCTCTGGAAGAACAGTCACTGCTCTTACCCTCTGAGCCATCTCTCCAGACCGCTTTTTTTTTTTTTTTTTTTTTGTTTTTTTTTTTTGGGTTTTCGAGACAGGATTTCTCTGTGTAGCCCTGGCTGTCCTAGAACTCACTTTGTAGACCAGTCTGGCTCAAACTCAGAAATCCACCTGCCTCTGCCTCCCAAGTGCTGGGATTAAAGGCGTGCACCACCACTGCCTGGAGACATAGGACACTTTTAATAGGACAAAACAGCAACCAAAAGATTGGGAAAAGATCTTTACCAACCCTACATCTGATTGAGGGTTTATATCCAATATATTCAAAGAACTCAAGAACTCCAGAGAACAAAATAATCCTATCAAAAATGGGGTACAGAGCTAAGAATTTTCAACTGAGGAATACTGAATAGCTGAGAAGCACTTTAAGAAATGTTCAAAATCCTTAGTCATCAGGGAAATGCAACCCTGAGATTTCGCCTCATACAGTCAGAATGGCTAAGATCAAATACTCAGGTGACAGCAGATGCTGGCGAGGATGTGGAGAAAGAGGAAAACTCTATATTTGGTGAGAATGCAAGTTGGTACAACCATTCTGAAAAAACAGCCTGTAGTTTCCTCAGAAAATTGGACACAGTACTACCCGAGGACCCAGCTATACCACTCCTGGGCATATAACCAAAAGATGCTCCAACATATAACAAGGACACATACTCCACTCTGTTTATAGCAGCTTTATTTATAATATCCAGAAGCTGGAAACAACCCAGATGCCCTTCAACAGAGGAATGGATACAGAAATTTGGTACATTTACACAATGGAATATTGCTCAACTATTAAAACAATGACTTCACGAAAGTCGTAGGCACATGGATGGAACTAGAAAATATCCTGAGTGAGGTAACCCAGTCACAAAACAACACACATGATATGCATTCATTGGTAAGTGGTTATCAGCCTACAAGCTTGGAATACCCAAAATAAAATTCACAGACTACATGAAGCTCAAGAAAAAGGAAGACAAAGAGTGGGTGCTTCAGTCCTTCTTAGAAGGGGGAACAAAATGCTCACAGGAGGATACAGGGAGACAAAGTGTAGATCAGAGACCAAAGGAAAGGACATCCAGAGACTGCCCCATCTTGGGATCCATCCCATATACAGATACCAAACCCATACAATATTGAGGATGCCAAGAAGTGCTTGCTGACAGGATCCTGATATAGCTGTTTCCTGAGAGGCTCTGCTAGAGTCTGAAAAATACAGAGGCAAATGGATGCTCGAAGCTAACCATTGGACTGAGCATGAGTTCACCAATGGAGGAATTAGAGAAAGGACTTAAGGAGCTGAAGATGTTTGCTACCCATAGGAAGAAGAACAATATCAATGATCCAGGCACCCCAAGAGCTCCCAGGAACTAAACCACCAACCAAAGAGTATACATGGATTCTCTAGCAGTATGTGTTGCAGAGGATGACCTTGTGGGACATCAATGGGAGTAGAGGCCCTTGGTCCTGGGAAGACTCAATGACTCAGTGTATGCCATGGCAGGGAGGCAGAAGTGGGTAGCTGAGCACCCCCATAGAAGCAGGGGAAGAAGGATGGTAGGGATTTTCCAGAACAGAAGCCAGGAAGGGGGATAACCTTTGAAATGTAAAGAAATAAAATAGCCAATTAAAATAAAGATAGAGAAGAAATTTGGAGGAGGCATGAAGAGAGTTGAAGGGGGAAATGGGGAGTTAGGTATGGTAATATTTCATTGAATGTATCTATGAGTTCTCAAAAAACTTTTTTTTTTTTTTTTAAAAAAAATCAGTTAGGAAAACTAAAGTCTTAGGAGAGTATAAACCCAACAAGCTAAATAAAGAAGGTATATAAACTCCCATCCTAATTTTATAAACTAATTCATATGTATACACACCAGAGATTTAGACCAAAGGAAATGTCAGAAGAATGTACATTAATAAGCTGAGAAAGACTGTTTCCAGCAATGGTGAGCATGGGAAGGCTTCTTCTAAGCAGTTATAAACACATTTAAAATGGAACCTGGCATTACTATGAAGGAATTTTAACTTTACACTGTTGGGAAAGTTTACCAAGTTGGCTTCAGAGTACACTAACATTATGTAGAAGATTTTAAAAGAAATAAGTATTCAGCATCATAATCAGGCTATTATATGTAGCAAGGCACAGCATCAGTGATAGAAAAAAATCTACATGAAAATTCGTTTTTGAAATACATCATGTTTCATGTAACAGAAATGAAAATAACATGCTATACAGTTAGTACAAACAGCATCAGTGGTTTTGTTCATATACCTGAGTTTTACCTAAAGTAGCTCACCTTTGTAGCAGTGATACTGTGCCTATACTACTGGGCTAAGTTTAT
This sequence comes from Montemys delectorum, assembly GCA_019843815.1. Taxonomy (NCBI): domain Eukaryota; kingdom Metazoa; phylum Chordata; class Mammalia; order Rodentia; family Muridae; genus Montemys; species Montemys delectorum. The sequence continues at coordinate 28,014 of JADRCD010219162.1, forward strand.
AATCTGTTGTAATTTGTGGCTTCTTGTCACTTTTCTGGCTTTTCTCTTCTGCTAAGATTTGTTTCCTAGTGATAATTAGAACCTTCTGCACTGCCATAGCTCCTGCTAGAACCATTGCACTCACCTTAGTTCTGTGGTTTGGCAAAGTACCGACTACTACTATTATAGGAGCCAACACTTTGCCTCCAAAATTTCTCCCTCTTAAGGTCCAAAATTTGAATATTATATTAATAATGTAATTGCCAATACCTTTGGCAATTACATTATTCTCAAATTTTCTCTCATTATTACCAAATCTATGATAATTGCATTGCCATCTTTTCTATTATCACTATGCCAACAAAGTTGCCATGACCACAACTCTCATTGCCACCAAAACCACCTCCATGGCTACCACCAAACTTTCCAAAAACACTTTGACTTCTTTGATACATGAAGCACTACCTTTTTTTTTTATTAAATATTTTCTTTATTTACATTTCAAATGTTATTTGGAGCCATGAATCCAACCATAAGTACTCTTTGGTTGGTGGTTTAGTCCCTGGGAGCTCTGGGGATATTGGTTGGTTCATATTGTTGTTCCTCCTATGGGGCTGAAAGCCCCTTCAGCTCCTTGGGTCCTTTCTCTAGCTCCTCCATTGGGGACCCTATGCTCAGTCTAATGGTTGGCTGTGAGCATCCACCTCAGGAACTGGTAGAGCCTCTCAGGAGACAGCTATAACTTCTGCCTTTGGAAAGGCTTCCGTCGGCAAGCACTTGCTGGCACCCACAATAGTGTCTGGGTTTGGTGACTGTATATGGGATGGGTCCCCAGCTGGGGCAGTCTCTGGATGGTCATTCCTTCAGTCTCTGCTCCACACTTTGTCTCTGTAACTCCTTCCTTGGGTATTTTGTTCCCCCTTCTAAGAAGGACCAACGTAGCCACACTTTGGTCTTCCTTCTTCTTGAGTTTCATGTGGTTTGTGAATTGTATCTTGGGTATTCAGAGCTTCTGGGCTAATATCCACTTATCAGTGAATACTAGCTATTCTTGCTTTGGCAAGAATTTTCTTACTTCACAACTGTGGCCATTCATAGTGTGGTATTTGTGAATGACAACCTTATTCTTAGAGTCATGGTCAACAAAGTTCAACAAAGGAGGTTCTCTTCTTTCCATTGTCTTTGTTGGTCTTGAGGTCATGATTTCAGCCCTTTGAACATTCCCATACTGTTCCAAAAGACCTTGCAGACAATGTTCTTCAGAAACATCTTTAATACCAGTAGAAGTTTTTGACAGTTAAGTGGGAAACTGGTCTTTGACAGTCTTGTTTGAAATAGTTCTCTTTAGTTCCACAGCTGTCTCCATCCACCTATGTAGTCTATCATTCATGGCTACATCTATCTTATCAACAAAGGATGAGTGACAAAGCTGAAGTCCCAGGAGCATGTGATGTTTTGTTCTCTCATTGCCACAATGAAGATGAATGTCCTTATTGCTCAAGATGGCTCCTCAAACTCATATCAGTTGTTTTCTAGCTCACTCCTCTGATGAAGAACTTCTTTAACTGTTTTGTTGCTATGGGCATGATAGCAAAGAAATGAGAACCTGGCTCAGTCAGAGATGCTCAGTGGGGTCTTAATTTGCATTTTTATGATGAACAGAGAAGTTGAACATAGTTTTGTATGTTTATTCTGCCTTTTTTAAACTTAACGTTTTTTTAGAATCGTCTGTTTATTTGTTAGTACATTGTCTGGTTGGGCTGTTGGAGTTCTTGTTTAGTTTTTTGCATTCTTTGTGTATTCTAGATAATGATCTTTTCTCAGATGTATAATTTGTGAATATTCTTCACCCCTTCTGTAGGCTGTTTTGCATTTGAATGATTGTTTCCTTTGCAATGTAGAACTTAATTTCAAAAAGGTCCATTTGTCTGTTATTGACATTATTTCTTGAGTGACTGAAGTCATGGCCAGGAAGTCTTTCTATGCCTCAAGCATCAAGTACTTTCTCTATCAATTTCATATTTTTCAGGCTTAAATTAAGATAATTGTTCATTTGGAATGTAAACGTTTTTGCTATATTATTTAGTGGGTGTGTATACCATGTGTGTAAAAGTTTTTGCTATATTTATTTAATGTGTGTGTGTGTGGACTTGTATGCAAATAAAGCAGCCAGATGATAATTTGTGGGAATTGTTTCTCTTCTATCAAGTAGACCCTGAAGATAGAACTTGGGACATTTGACTTAGAGGCAAGTGCCTTTACCTACTAAGTTATCTCATGGACCTTGGAACTGAAATTTGTGTTGTTACTGATAGAGATATGGGTTTCATTATTTTGCATGTAGACACATAGTTTTCTAAGCACTATTTAATAAAGAGGCTGTCTTTTTTTTAAAAAATTTTGTTTGATATCTTGGTAAAAGAACAGGTGCTTAGAATACTTTTCTCCTTCCTTTGACCATATGGTTTTTATCTGGCTTCGATGGTGACATGTGTTACTTGAAGGCAACAAATAGACAGGTAGTGGTTTTACTTATGTGTTTCTTTTGTTAAAAATAATTAAATATAATTACAAATTTTTACTCTTCTCATATCCATCTTATATCTATTCCCTCAAACTAAATTCAGTCTGATCCCATTTTTCCCCTTTAATTTAATCTACTTGATTGGGTCTTTTGTTGGGGAATTGAGACAAGCAGTATTTAGAATTATTGATAAGTGTGCACAATCCCTTGTCACTGCTGACTTTTAAAATTTTTGGTGTCTTCCTATTCTCCATTTATTTAATTACCATTGTAGTATGGTTTCTTCTTTACTGTAGCTATGTGGATGGTTTATCTTTCTTGTTAATATGAAGTATTTCTTCACATATCTTCTGGAGATCTGGCTTAGAGATCATTGCTCAACCCTAAGTAATTTTGAAAAATGCTGTCTGGAAATAAATTCTTTTTCTTTTTCTTTTTTGTTTTGTTTTAGTTTTTCAAGACAGGGCTTCTCTGTGTAGCCTTGGCTGTTCTGAAACTTATTATGTAGACAGGGCTGGCCTCAAATTCATAGAGATCTTTCTGTTTCTGCTGCCCAAGTTCTGGGATTAAAGGCATGTGCCACCATTGCCTGACCTGGTAATAAATATTTTATCAAACATTTGCCATAATATGAGCATATAGTAATGGTGAAATATAAATCACATCAGGTCTTATGTTCCAAACATGTTATGAAGTAAATAAACACTAATTGTACTGCATGCAGTTGTATATTTTACCATTTGACTAAAAGTAGAATAAGGAAAAGAAAACAAAAGAATGGAATAGTAGGGATGTGAGGAAGCAGAGAAGAGGCTGTTTTGATTAAATGCAGAATGACAGAGGGTGTATAGAAATACAATCAGATAACCTAAATTCATTCTACCTCTCAGAAGGTTGAAGTGTAAATCAAGTCATTCTATATTCTTTGTGATATGCCATCAGTAGTAAAATGAAAAAGGGAAGAAGGGGACAAAGAGAAGAAATACTGGAAGGAGAAATGAGCATAACAGGGCTAGAAAATTGCTCTCCTGCTAATTTACCATTGGGTATTAAATAAAGGTAGATCAAAAATGCAGGGAAGAACACTGGGTGGGGTTATAGAACCTGAGTGCAGCCATGTCTTCTTGTTGGTTCCAATCTTGAGTATCGACATTGCTTCCTTGGTTCCAGTTTACCACACCTCTGGTTGTTCCTTTGGTTGGTGTGGTAACAGATGCTGCTCACAGATCTGGGGGTGCTTCAGGGGTCAGGATGAGAATGTGGTTCTTGTCTCTGGGTAGCCCTTTGCAAAGTTTGCTAAGCACATGTTTGGTTAGTCCTCTGGCTTTAATACTCTTTCTATCCCCTGTTCTGCAATGTTCCCTGAGACTTAGGTGTGTGATCCTATTGCACATATATCCTATGGGGATGAGCTCCACAACTCCATACTTCAATTGGTTGTGGTTTTCTGTAATGGTCTCTGAGTATTGCAAATGGAAGTTTCCTTGGTGAGGGGTGAGGGCTACAGTAATCTGTGGGTATAAAGACAAATATTTAGAATAAGCCGTGGAATGTGCCAGTTTAGTAAAATGATAGTCATAGGTTCTCCTCCAAGATTTATGACTTCACTATCCCTGGGTAATTGGCTAAGTTTTCAGTACCAGGCATGGTTTCCATCTTCTTGAGCAGGCCTTAAGTCCATTCAGAGAGTTAGTGCCAAAGTATGTGTGCCAACAACTATGTATTTCAATCACTTGTGGTTTTCTGTAATGGTCTCCATCTGTTGCAAAGAGTAGTTTACTTGAGGAGAGATGGAAGACACCAATAGACATGTTAACTTGGATGGGGGAATCTAATGAGGTCTCAAACCTAGACAAAGAACTGTAGGCAACTAAGAATACTCAGTGGAAGAAATAGTCTTTCTCAGGGAAGAGCACACCAATCTGTCTAATAATAAATAGACATTCCTGAAATCATACATGTACAAGAAACAATGCACAGACTGAAATCGTCATATTTATGCACTTAGAAATATTTACATGTATATCATATATATACATATATACATATACACACATATATATGCATATACATATACACATACACACATATATATATGCATATACATATATATATACATATATATATGTATATATATATAAAACAACAATTAATGGATAAGAGGCCATGGTTTTGAAAGACAGCAAGGGATATGGGACTATTTGGAGTGAGGAAATTATTTAATTATGTTATAATTCTCCCAAATAATAGATTACTTTTTATAGTATTTTTTCTTATGACTTACATTTTTTGACCTCTACTGGTATATTTAACTTATATTTGGTAAATCCTTTTGTTTTCTATGAAAGTAAAATTTACTTTTGTTCTTTCACAGAATGATAATAACCAAGGAGCTCATGAATGCTAACTTGTTTATGCCTGTTAATTGCAGAGTGGGGAAATAAACTTGAGTGTATCATGGAATTTAACAATGTGATCACTCTCTTTACTTAGAAATTTGATATTTAGTATACCTTTTACTTGTAGTAGAGTCATCATTATGAATCACTAGAAAGAAGCAGCTTGACCAAACATAACAGAATACTTATACCAGAGAAAGAAGATTAATGAGCCAGTTCTAACATTCAGCAGCTGTGACTTTCAGCAACCCACAGGTTTTATTAAATGTAGTTTAATAGTTTCTTTCTGTAGATAAAGGCAATAAGTATATTTTTATTGAATATTATTTTCATAAGAAAATCTTTTTGGCTAAGCCAAATGAAGTATTTTTAGCATCAATCTACAATATTAAAATTCTTGGGACTAAAAATTTTAATGTTAATTTTGAAAAAGGTATTATAATATGGCCTAATTCCAGTGTTTGAGAATTGGTCTAAGGCACTACAAGGCCACACGAAAGAAGCAGAAGATCTAGGATATACAGGACATAGTTTATTAAGAGATTTTTGGTAGTCATGTGAGGCAATGAGTGAGACAGTGAGATGTGGATGAGCCCTCTAATTTAGGTCATACATATATATGTCAAGACAAAAATGACTTCATCCAAGGCATATCATAACTATTTTAATCTCAAACTAATATCATGGAGGTGAAGAGGGTCTGATTGTAAAGTTCACCTATCACTCAAGTGGTTTTGTCTATTTGGATATTTTTTTTTTTGAAAATGATTCAGTACATACTAACTAGTGCTACACTGGGGAGTCATGGAGGTTATTAATATCTGAATGTGAACCTGAATCCTATACTTTAGCAGTGATTATTAGCTCAATCATGCAACCATTAGGCATCATGTTCTCTGATAGTAGACTGTAGTAGAAACAAGGTCAAGTGGATGCACAGGGACATGTCTGCAGAATTTTATATCTGAGTTTTCTTACCTATAATAATTCTAACTCCTTTCTTATCTGAGGCACGAGCAATGTAGCAACAAAAAAGTGCTTTCTTAAGCATTTCAATATTTTATTAATTTTTTTATAATATATATATCTTGATCATACTTCCCTTCCTAACCTCCTCCCAGATCTCCCCATCTCCTTATTCACCCTACTTTATGTTTTTTCACTCTCAACAAAACAAAACAAACAAGGAAAACATCAAAAAAAAATTGAAATAAAAATCTCTAAGTATTTGTAATGGGTAGTGTACTTGAACAAGTGTATCGAGGACAAAGGCTGAGTAGCAAGGAGAAAGTTACTTTTGTAGACAGTTCTGTTAATGATATACCACTCTGAGGCAATTTGAGGTCAATGGAAGACACTTTGAGAGGAGTGGAAGTCTTAGCACAATATTGGAAAGGTCTCTTGGGGACTATACAGAAGAGATGCTAATACTCATTCATAGCAAATGTTTACTTGACTCGTTCCATATACTAGAGTTTATCTACTCCGCTGGAGGAAGAAGGGACTATTATTTTTTCTGTTATATCAATGAGGCCTAGAGACGGTAAACTGGGATTGGGATTGGGTTTGTCTTTCTGTTTCAAACTACGGTGCTCTAATAAGTGAGATTCAGGAATTTTTGCAACAATCTTCAAACGTGCATTATTAATGCAGTCTTCAGAGAGGACACATGCAGATGTTGGCCTGGGCCTGTTAATTTTACCCAGACTCTTCATACTGACTTTTTATTAATTAAGTGAAAACAACACAGTTTCAGGCACATAAAGGAAACCGCAAGGTGCCATTAACAAGAAATGTCATAAGTTCTTTATTTTTTACATTGGTTTGAAACTTCTCTGAATAAAAGCAGTGGCTCTCAAGTGTAAACTTCTGACCAATGCCACTAGAACAGCTAGATACTTGGCTATCTAGATAAGATTCTAGATAATATTCTATTCTAATGAGAATTCTCTGGCCTTATTCCTGGTTTTCTAAAATTGAAACTGTGGAGTGGAGTCCAGCACTCCTGTGTTTTTGTGTTCATCTACTTAACTGTAATGTGTGTCAGTTTGAAAAATGCTTATTTTAGACCTTTGGCACAACTCATTTCTATACAAGAAAATTTTATTTCAAAGTCATCAATTTTCAAGATTAGATAGTGTCGAAGGGTTTTCCCCCATTTGAAAGCCACCATTGCTGTTTTACCTGATGTATTTATTTCTCCTTTCTACCCAAGCAACCTGCCCCAATAAGTAGATGAGCTTCTACTGTGTTCCTTACAAACCCATGAGGATCTGGTCTAGATGAGATGGCACAATAAAGCATATGCTTCAATTTTTTCATTTGAGGCTCAAATGGGAATTGCGAATAACTTTGTCTGTCATAGTTTGATGATATTAAGTGTAATTAACTTGAAATTCTGAAGAAAAAAAACAAGAAGCTTTTGATTAACAAACCTGTACCTCTGTGGGGGATATTATAATGTAGGAAGTGACAGAAAAATGCAATATTACTTTGCTGACACTTTTTTTTTTTTAATGTTGTATGAACTGCAGTAGTTTTTGCCTTAAGGAAGTTCACGTGTGGCAAGCCAGCTCAGAGTTTAGGCAAGGTCACATTCATTATTTGATAAGATCATTACATTGCTGGATCTGGTTCTCTGTGGGCCTAGGAATTAATTTTTCAAATTTTCCCTGAGGTGATATCCTTTGTGCATTTTTACCAAACCAAGACTCCAAGAGGCTGGTATATTGTCTAGAATGCTCACTTGATAATCACAATTCAAAATATTGAACTTTAAGGTATAATAGGATCCATGTTCATCTTGGTATACATGATTGTTTTCCTCTCTGCAAAACTGAAAGTTGTTAAATAAAATCTGGGATGCTGTTCCTTAGTCATGGACCAGTAAAGAGATAATGAGTCGGAAGAATACTGTTCTAGGACATCTGTCTTCACTTGAGGTGTTTTAGCAAGAATCTATTTGCATAGTTATCTTAGTCTCAGAGCATGACTTCTGGATTATCCTGAATATTAATTATTAAATGCCCCTTTCTGGCCTTCTCAGTCATTTCTCTTCTGTTGCTGTATTCATTTTTCATAAGGAGACAATAGAGCTTCTTTTATTATGTTGTTTTATCATTATCTGTTGAAATATCATCCTAATATCATTGCTAACCTCCCAATTCAGCAGTTTACAAGTAGTTTTTATTTTTGTCTATCTATCTATCTATCTATCTATCTATCTATCTATCTATCTATCT
>JADRCD010219162.1:36167-62257 GCA_019843815.1 Montemys delectorum
TATCTATCTATCTATCTATCTATCTATCTATCTATCTATCTATCTATGTGTCTGTCTGTCTGTCTGTCTAACTGTCTGTCTATCTGTCTATATCTACATATTTTTATGGACAGATAACATTTCTTTGTTACAGATACATACTGTAGGCTATTGCATGCAGATTTTCTACACTTTCATTTCATGTTCAAAGCATAATTTGAAAGCTCAGTTTGTGATTGCTGGCAGGAGTGGAGGTAAGAGATTTGGCCTCCATTCTGCTCTATATCATCAAATGTAGGAAACCAGTATTTGTTGCAAAAAGTGTAATATAATACTAAAGGAAAAAAAAAACCAGACAAATGAGAACTTCCACCAGTCATGATATAGTCCTTTGGTACTTTGTATTTTACAGTGGCAGGAAGAGGTTTTTAAGTTCTTAAAACACAGAGTGTAAAAACCACATGTCACTCCTGTGTGTTCACAAAAAGGAAGAACTGATTGAAGTTTTTCTTAAATGTTTATACATGTTGAATTCTGTCCTGAATTTATTTTTAGATTGGAGACATTAACTCTCATCTTTCCTTCATACTCCTTCCCTCTTGACTGGGTCATACTACACCGTTCAAGTTAGCCTCAAAGCTTGTTCTCTTGCTTGCTTCATCAGCTTCCTTCCAATTGTTGGGATTACAGGTGCATGTCACCAAGTCCACTGATTGATTTGTTATTTATGTATTGATTGATTTATTGATTGATTGATTCATTCATTCATTTAATTTTCACTTACAGTAACAAGATGTCCTATTTCTTTAATCACAGTTTCCACAACTCCTGTGTACACATCACTGTTGAGGTGATATTTTTTGATTGAATATTTATAGTATCACAAACTCTATCAGGTACGGTCACTTATTAATCCAATAGAATGGCTCAGAGGATGAGGATAAGAAGTATAAATTTGGTCAACTTAACTTGGATGAATTAAAGTAGATACATATATTCAACCTAGTGAAAAATGACTGTCTTGCTTACTTGCTGTTTTTGTTAAAATGAAATCTCTTCTGTAAGAGTATTAAAGTTTAAACATTTTTTTTTAGTTAGTATACAAAACGGTGTTTTATTATGGCTTTTCTCTCTCTCACACACATAAGTATGCCATTGTTTTGTTCTTATTCACCCTTATACAGCCCTGTGCCCTTCTCTGTACTCTATCCTGTAGTTCCCCTTTCTTCTCCACAAACAGTCACCATATGCTTTTGTACTGAATTTGTTGTGCTTTTCTGTTTTTCTCATACCAGCTCCCTTAAGATCTTATCCTTTCTTCTCATGGCCTTGAGAAGAGGATAATATAGGTAAATCATTTGAGGCTGAGCACCTGTCAGTCACATAGCACTTTGATCAAATATGAGTCTCTGAATTAATCAACCTCCTTCACAGAAAGGGGCTTCTTTGCTCCGAGCAAAGTTGTCCTTCTCTGTGGGTATAAAGCCAAAGTATAAACCTTGAAAGCAGGTTGATAAAGATACTAATATTTTTGTCCTTTTGTCCCATGCCCTTTCTAGCCACAGGCTTTGACTAGGTTTATAGTATTATACTCATGTGGAGTTAATACTATATTTAAACTCTATTTTTGTTTTTTTTTTCAAGATTCCTCTTGTGATTTAGAATGTGGCCTACTTTAGAGATGTTTCCACTGCTGCTGAGAAGGTGTACTTTGGTTTTGATATATGTAGTATTCACATTTAAAAGTATATCCTGGGTATATGCCCAGGAGTGGTATAGCTGGGTCCTCAAGTAGAACTATGTCCAGTTTCTGATGAACTGCCAGACTGATTTCCAGAGTGATTGTACCAGCTAGCAATCCTACCAGCAATGGAGAAGTATTCCTCTTTCTCCACATCCTCAACAGTATCTGCTATCACCTGAGTTTTTGATCTTAGCCATTCTGACTGGTTTGAAATAGAATTTCGGAGTTTATTTGATTTGTGTTTCCCCTGATGACTAAGGATGTTGAACATTTCTTTAGGTGCTTCTCGGCCATTCGAGTCTCCTCAGTTGAGAATTATCTCTTTAGCTCTGTACCCCATTTTTAATAGGGTTATTTGATTCTTGGGAGTCTAACTTCTTGAGTTCTTTGTATCTACTAGATATTAGTACTCTATTGTACGTGTGATTGGTAAAGATCTTTTCCCAATCTGGTGGTTGCTGTTTTGTCCTATTGACAGTGTCCTTTGCCTTACAGAAGCTTTGCAATTTTATGAGGTTCAATTTGTCAATTCTTGATCTTAGAGCATAAGTCATTGGTGTTCTATTCAGGAAATTTCCCCCGTGCCCATGTGTTTGAGGCTTTTCCCCACTTTCTCTTCTATTAGTTTAAGTATATCTGGTTTTATGTGGAAGTCCTTGATCTACTTGGACTTGAGCTTTGTACAAGGAAATAGAAATGTATCAATTTGCATTCTTCTACATACTGACTCCAGTTGAACCAGCAACATCTGTTGAAAATGTTGTCTTTTGTCCATTGCATGGTTTTAGGTCCTTTGTCAAAGATCAAGTGACCATAGGTGTGTGGGTTCATTTCTGGTTCTTCAGTTCTGTTCCATTGATCTACCTCCCTGTGACTTTACCAATACCAAACAGTTTTTACCCCTATTGCTCTGTAGTACAGCTTCAGGTCAGGGATGCTGATTTCCCCCAGAAGTTCTTTTAGTGTTGAAAATAGTTTTTGCTATCCTGATTTTTTTGTTATTGCAAATGAAATTGAGAATTGCTCTTTCTACTTCTATGAAGAATTGAGTTGTATTTTAATAGGGATTGCATTGAATCTGTAGATTGCTTTCGGCAAGATGGCCATATTTACTATATTAATCCTGCCAATCCATGAGCATGGGCGATCTTTCCATCTTCTGAGGTCTTCTTCAATTTCTTTCTTTCAGAAAATTGAAGTTCTTGTTGTACAGATCTTTCACTTATTTGGTTAGAGTCACACCAAGATATTTTATATTGTTTGTGACCATTGTGAAAGGTGTCATATAGTATATATACATATATATTATAGATATATATGTATACACATACACACACATACACACACACACACACACACACACACACACATACACCACATCACACATATGACCATAATTACCCTCTTGTTTTAGTTACTATAGAGCATGTTTGCTGAATACATTTGTCGCAGTGTCCATTAGCACATCAAGTGCTAGGCTACGGTATCTTCATATGGTATCTTCTGCCACTGCTTTTTCCAGTACACTAGAGTGAATACCACTGATATTTATTCACTATGAACCAGTCATATTCACCATGTACATTTTCTCTTCCTTCTGTAACAAATCACCATAAACATACCTGAGAAAACACTAGCTTATTATCTTAGAGTATGATAGTTCAGAATGCAAATAGATGATGAGCTTGTGCTTTTTCTGGAACCTCTATGGGGTGAAAACTAGTTTGCATTTCTTACCTTATAGCAAGCTTCTGTGGTCTTTGGCTCATGGTCCCTTCATCCACATTGAAGTCCAACACTGCCTAGGTTATCACTTTCACTTCTTTTTTTCTGCTTCCTTCTTTTTTTTATTAGATATTTCCTTAACTTACTTGTCATATGATATCTCCTTTCCCAGTTTCCCCTCTGAAAAAAAGAAAAAAAAGACCTTGTTCCCTCCTCCTCCCCATGCTCACCAACCCACCCTCTCCTGCTTCTGCTTCCTTCTTTTAGTTTCAATAGTTAGGTCAGGCACACCTGGACTTCCTTGGATAATCTTTTCTTTTTCAAGTTAGCTGAATAGCATCTGTATTTCTCTTTTATCATGTGAGAAAGAGACTCACAGTTTCTGAGATTAATTAGGGCATAGTCTTCAATGATAGATATATTTGTCACATGAATTTTTCAAATATCAAGTGATTCATATCAACTTCCTTAATTATTCAATAAACTTCTGAACTCATTGAATGGTTTAGAGGTTTCTCTATGATCTGGTTTTCCTGGATGGAGAATAAGTTAGTTGTTATCCTGGTTGTCAATGAGGTGTTGAGGTACAAAGTATGAAGAGACAGTGCTCTGTGACTTGTGCACAAAATGAATGCCTCCTATCTCATCTTAGACCCAGGCTTCTGTGTGATGTTTCTGACCTCTTTGCTCTACCTTCTCTTGAGCTCAGCCTGTCCAGTTACTGTGTGGCTCTCTGGGATCCTTCATAATCCGGCTTGCTTCAATATTCTTGCCAACCTTCTAGATAGTTGCCTAGAAATATCATAGTATCATCAAATCTCTTGTTCTATGTCACTACTTCAAAATAGACTTTTCTTTTGATTTTGATGCACAACTTCTATCACTTTTTGCCCTCTCCCTTGATCTACTTGTGACTTCTAATGCTTTTGTTCCTAATAGCATACTACTATTCCTTTGTTTTATGCTAGAATACAAGTCTCATGAAGGCAAGCTCATTGATTTAAGAAAACATTATCCTAAAATAGTTTATTATTTACTTACTTATGTGTGTGTGTGTGTGTGTGTGTGTGTGTGTGTGTGGTGTGTGTTTCTCTGTGTTCATGAGTGGAGATTAGAATATGATTTGTAGGGGTCTATTTTCTCCTTTCCATATGTGATTCTCAGGGATCCATGGTCAGGCTCAACACTAGGCACCCTTGCCTGATCATTATCTTCCAGGCACCTTGTGCTCAATGGATTCAGTATTGCATTTCTACTAGGACATAGGATGGTGTCCTATGCATCAAGAAGATGCTCACTGAGTATCTAGTAAAATGTAAAATCACAGGAGATATTTACCAAGGGCTTTCTGGGAGTCAAAATTGTTCTAGAATCTCCAAGTGTGCTGTCTCCTTTCATCCTGTCAGTGTCTGCAGATGAGAAAACTGAGTCCTGAAAAAAGAAGATTCAAACATTTGCTAAATCAGGTCTCTAGGAAGGTAGAACTGTTGGTCTGTGAGACAGCCCTGGGTCATGCAGTTTTAGTTTTATGATTAATGTTGCATGTTATAAACAAGCATGTTAGTATTTTTCTCCTTTTAATTTCTTAATTAAATTTCTTTATGACAATTTCATGCAAACTCATCTTTGAATTTATTTATATTTGCCACTTATAACCCTTATATTAATTTTTAATATTTGGTGAGTCATAAAAATCATAACAGTTTATTTACTTGAATGAGCACAAATGATTTTGAAAGTTTTTTTTTAGTTTTTAAATAAAATTAATGGAAAGGGTTTGTCATTTTCCAGATGTTGACTGAACATCATTTTCAATACCTGTCTCTACTGTCTATATTCGTTGGCAGTGTACATAGATCTTGATCATGTTTTTTTCCTAGTAATTCCAAAGTGAGAGAAAAGTGAAGAACATATTACATGCATATGTTTCTAAGGCTGGCATAAAATGAGAAATAGGGCAAGGGCTAATTTTATAAATCCCTAAAGTATGAAAGAAAAATTATTCTTAATAAGTGAGAGTGTTGAGTTTCTGATATATGTGCCAGATGGTCTGATGGAAATTCAGCACCATTTCCTCCCTCCCATGTTTTCTCCTGGATTCCTGCTAATAACATTTCCAGAATCTGTGCCAGCAGGGTTCTGGATTAGATTCTACCCATGAGAGGCTCTTGTGCAAGATTTGGAAGGCAGAAGAGCAACAGAAGCCATTATTGCCCCTGCAGGCAGGTTCATGGGCTTCAACAGATGGGCCTCTATGAAATCTGGCCAGAATCTTCCCGGCATCCTCTACACCAACCATTTGGCAGCTGCAGGCAATTGCAGGCCCGTGGATAGTTGAGCTCTGTGAGCATGCCCAGCCTCACTTCTGGAACATCAGTAGGGACTTTCTCTGACCTCAATTTTTCCAAACTTCTAACTGATTCCATTGGTTTTGTAAACTGTTCAATCATTTTGTTAATTTGTTTCTAGAAGGACGACCTAGACAAAGTGTTTTCTACTGAGAACACTGATTTTTTAGCACATTACTTTTTTCTTGAGGGATATTTTATTTGATGAGTGACTTATAATTTGTCTCCCTTTCCAGGATAGAAAATGTTTGTAATGGGAATGTACAGAACCATTAGCATCAATTATTACTTTTATCACTTGAGCTTTAATTTTCTTGGTTTGCATTTAGTTAATTTATTAATTAATTATTCATTCATTTTGTGTGTGTGCGTGTGTCTGTACGTGTGTGTGTACACATGTGTGTGTCAGAGATAACTTGCATTGTTCAGTTCCCTTCTTCTACCATGTATTGAACTTTATTTGTTCAGCTTGGTGCCAAGTGCCTGTACCTGCTGATTGATTTTGCTGCCTTATCTAAGTTTTTTTAGATGGGTAAATCATACTCAGTTATTTTTGGATATCATGTTAATACAGCTTTTTTAATAATTGCAAAACTTCACAAATAAAGTTGAACTAGGATTCTTATGCAAATAAATATAAGAAGGTTTTCAACACAAAAAATGGAAAAATACTCAAAAATACTCAATCATATATTCTTCAAAAAAATACTTTTAAATTGCTTCCCAATTCTTCTGCTCACACACAGTTTCTGTTCTATGCCATTACTCTTAGGATATACCTGTGCAAACAGATATATGTACAGGAGTTTAGTTCAAAACACATCTTAAGCAACAAATCATTGGATTTTCCCAGATTTAAGTTCTGGTCTTCTAAGATCTCACAACCTTCTATGTACCTCCTCTTGTAGCATTGATGTATCTGTTACGTTTACATTTTAATATGTTTTCTATCTTCTCTACATTTCAAATTCTTTGAGGCTAGAAAATATATCCTAATGATAATTGTTTGCCTGATGATTAGTCTGGGTACAAACTGCTATAAGATGTTTAGAACAAAAATTTTTATTGTTTTTGTATAACTTTACGTCTGATTCAAAAACAACTTATCATATCAGAAGCCTAGATGAAGTAATGGACAAACTGAAGCAAACCATCCACTGTGCATTGTATTCCCTGTATGTTATAACCAATGCAAGTGCAGAGAGAAATTCCTTCTTAGAATAATTAAGAATTTTTTAAAAACTCAATATACATATTATGCTTAATTACTCAACATTACTGTTTCATGTGATCCAACAACTTGAGTTATGTGGCTAGAGTTTAAAAAGAACCAAGCAAACCATCCTCTTTGCTTGGAGGGCTTGACAAATGTCTACATTAGATTGCTTCTTTGAGAAATTCAGACAAGGAGTAGAAAGCAGCAGATGGGATGCTTAATTTTGAGCCAGGTTTTGGGTAATCTTGTGCTGATGAAGAAGAGTTATGCGTTCTGGAACACTGTTCCATTGAAACAATTGGGTTGGCATCATGGACACCAACACTCATTAGATGTGGTTTATATCACCAATGCTTAATAGTTAAGTGTTGACATCACAGCACAAGAAATGGTGGAACTTAAACATTCATTTTTTTTTTTTAATACGAGGATTGTGCTGAGATACATAACCAATTGTTGCCAAGCCAACAGGCACATGATCCAGGACTAGGAGAGATTCCTGTTGCCTATACTATATATCTGCTTCTAAGTATGAAACACTCATATCTTATTCCAGAACGCATTTCCTTTAGAGATGGTTTAGAATTACTGTTATTTTAAGCACAGGGAAAGCCTTTACTTAATCCATCTGTGTAATTATGTTTTATAGCAAAATAATCTAAGGAAAATCTTTTTGGCCTTATTGTAGGTAAGAACAGACAAATATGAATGGTGTTATCCTTTTATGAAAATGTTTAGTTTGTCAGCAAATGAATGAAAAATATTTTTAAAAATCAGGTGTTATACTGTGGGGTGAATATGATTACAGTAAAGGTGAACTTGGATTTAAGAAGATAATTTCTCTATGAATACAAAGTAATTCCATATTTTTATTTCACATCTATGTGTGTGTGTGTGTGTGTGTGTGTATGTGTGTATGTGTGTGTGTGTATGTGTGTATGTGTGTGTGTGTGTGTGTGTGTGTGTGCTAACGTTATGTATTTTGGAATGTAAATCTGTAGTTTGGGAATTAAAAAAATTAAACATCATCTTAATTATACCAGTCAAAATTTATCTGATTTAATACATTTTCCCCCCAGAGTATAGTGTCTTCTTATTTTGGTAGATGTTTCTTACTAGATAAATCACACATTCATCAAGAATTGCTTTGATTGCCTGAGAGAGAGAGAAGAAAATAACTCACCCTAAATTAAAAATAAGACCCATCTAGTTTAATTATAAAATGGGAATGATTACTACTGCTCACTGATTACTTAAATATTCATGAGAACGAGTCTCCAAATTTAGAAAGCTGTATATTCAAAGATAAAGGGTGTGTTTATATATTTTTTTATAAGGAGATAGTACTAATCCATATCCCCTTGGTAGAGCTCTTAAAAAGCTCTGGAAGAGGACTCTGCGGGTTTCTGTGCAGTTAACAGGTAGTAGGCCAGTCTCCCCCTGAAGCTGGCGATCTGGCTCAGCATGATTTTGCTTCAAATGTACAAAAATGTCTTATTCTTTTTGACTTTGCTCATAACACTTCCAAAATTGAATATATGAATTCTGAAAATTGATATTTTGACTTTTAAAATATCCTCTTAAAGGACAATAGGAACAGTTTTAGGTATCCAGAGGGATTCTGGAATTCCTTGAAATACACTGGAAAGAGGAAGAGGAAGAAGACCTCCACTGTCATGTGATCCCTATTTGTATGAGTCTGACTCCTGAACAATAGTGGTAGAGTGGCCTCTAGAAAGAGCTAAAGCTTTTGAAGATGAGTTGAATGCTCAGAGAAATGACAAACAATAAAAAGTCAGAGATAGGAACAGAAATGAAATAAAAACTCAAATTTTAGAGTTTAAGTTTAATGCCAGTTGTAATATTTTAAAGTCTTTGCACGTTCTCAGACTTTAAGTTTACATCTGGATTGTCTCATAGGCAATAGGATCACCTAAGAGAAGTGTCTTTGTTCATAGAGATCCAGTCCAAGGATTTTCTCTAGGATAATTTTGTTTATTCCATGGGCCCACTCTTTTTCCTCTGAGAAAAACCAGAAACTGAACTAAAATCTTCTGGTGGACACTGTCAACTATACTACTGACTTATAAGATGGGACAGATAAATGAAAAGGGGTAAGGTCTTCTCAGTCTTTCATTGTGCATGATGCTCTACCTTACTTTGGAGCTTGATTTTTGCACATTCCTCTTTCTGTGCCTTTTTTTTTTTCATAAGGAGAGCAAGAGCCACAGCATTTCTCCCCTCTCTTCAGGTGATTCAGTAAGGAGTGTCGTGAGAATAGTAGGTAGAAATACATCTTGTACTGAACAGTACCTTGTATGCAGCAGCAGCAGGCAGAAGTCACAATTCAAGTAAATAAGCATAGTAAGATGCAGTGGTCTAACCAAGGTGTAAGCTATGGACACACACCCACTAATTGACCTTCCAGTGGATGAAATCTGCTCCAAAGCAGAAAATAGTTAGAAAACTATAATATGCATCATGAAAAGCTTTGTCAGGAGCACAACAGAAACCACCCAGTGTACACTAAACACTTAAACATATCAGCGTTGATGACTAGACACCTAGGATGCCAATGACTAAACTGGAGGAGCAAAGGACAACATCTTCATTTCCATTTAAGGTGCTCCGGAATTTAAAGTCTTCAAAGTCTTAGGAAACCCTGAACATGTTCATATTTCCCTCCAGAAGCTGATGATTCCCAGGAAACCTTGCAGAGGCTTATGCAAAATATCCAATCTCACTAGGTAAAACCTGTTTAAGTTTATCATTTTTGTCTCTCACGAAAGAGAAACAGTATGATTAGTGCTTAGTGCTGCCTCTCAAATTGTATGTCAGTGACATTTGACAGCTCTCTTTCACCTGAAAAGTCAAAGAATTCTGAAGAGCACTTAGAAGAGATGCTGTGGTTTTTGAAGACAAGGCAATGTTAACAGTTTACATTGCTCATGGTTCCTTATATTTTATCAACTGTTTTTCTCTATTAATAAAAAAATTCTACTGATAGCTTTGTTCACTATTAATTGGATGATTTCAACACATAATTCATATGTGCATAATAAAGTTCTGACTTTATTAAGATGTGAGGTTGAGAAATTATTCATTTGCATGTCCTAGAGGAGTGAGTATGACCTTTGGGCCTTGGAAATAGTCCTAAAAATAATCACATAGCAATATTTTAGCAATTTTTTTTTTTGGCAAGGAATGTATGAAGAATACACTTTTGATGGAGAGTACAGAATCTTAGAATCAGCTTTGTAATAACTTAATAGTATCCCTTATGTGTACATGAGGTGACTTTTTCCATGGTGATGAGAGTTGTTAACATATGACACATACCTAAAAAATCTTCCTGGTGACAAAAATAGAACTGCTGATCCTTGGGGTAAAATAAAAGTTTCTGTGGTGCAAACAGTGTTTTCTGTCATTGATTGTTATCCTTTTTTTCAAATGCTACAGATTTACTCATTTCCACATTATAGACCTGTAGAAGAACACATTTTAGTTTATAGATAAAATATCATTTCCTAGGGCTATGGAGATGGCTCAGTGGGTAAAAGTCCTGACTGCTCTTTCAAAGGTCCTGAGTTCAAATCCCAGCAACCACATGGTGGCTCACAACTACCCATAATGAGATCTCACGCCCTCTTCTGGTGTGTCTGAAGTCAGCTACAGTGAATTTATATATAATAATAAATAAATCTTTGGGCCAGAGAGAGCAAGGACTGAGCAAGCTGGGCGATTAGAGCGAGCAGAGGTCCTAAGAGTCAATTCCCAACAACCAGATGAAGGCTCACAACCATCTGTACAGCGACAGTGTGTACTCATATACATGAAATAAATAAATAAATCTTTAAAAAATATCATTTCCCAAAAGATTTAGGAAGAGTCATAAAGGATTAGAGGGCATCCTTATGAATAACAGTTGTAAGTAGAAAGATAAAAGAATAGATCTCTTCTATTATTGTTCTTGTAGGTAAATTTGTATATGAGTAGGTGTGACAGGCTAATTTTATTAATCAATATTGATCACAGCAATGCTCTTGAATTACTGAAAATTGTGACTAATAGCAAAAACCACAGTATCAGAAAACACTGTTAGGTTGTAGAATTGTATAGCACTGGGGACAAGAAGTTTTATCACTAAGGGTTTCGATCTGCATCTTTAATGCCTTCCGAGGGACATGAGTACAGACTAATATTCACTAACTAATATTAATGCTATTTATGTGTTTCAATGGTTGCTTCTCTTAATGAGATCTTTCTATGCAGTGGAACCATATGGATGATGGTTTCATAGGTTTCATGAGGCTTGCGATTGAAGTATTGAAAGATCCCCAGACCTGGGGAGACCCTCACTCAAGCCTCGGGATGACACGACCACCCAATAACTCTTGAGAGACCGAACTTGCTGCAAAACACACCAGGTTTATTGAGGAAAGGCCGGTACCGGGCTCGAACTCGTAACCTTGCAGGCCAGAGGAGTTCAACCATGAGCACGAGGAGTAAGGGGTATTTAAAGGGGAAAACCACAAACTAGGAGGGTGAGGGGGTTACTAAGGAAACATAACAAGAGAACAGTGGAAAATTCTAAAGAGACCCAGCTCCTAGTGAGTCAGGGTCATAAGGAAAACATCCTACACACTCATTATGCACAAGAATGTGGTTTGGTCAGAAGATTGTGGTTTGGTCTATACTATTCACTTTATGGCTGACCGTTCCCTAGAACCATCAGGATGGCTAGCTCATATCCTGCCTTTTTGTTCTTGGACCTAGCTGGGTGGAGGGACCTTTGTGGCCAACAGGTTTCTGAAACTGGCTAGTCTGCATTCTTGGCTGTTACAGAGGTTTTCAACGCCCTTCCAGATGAAGGTTACACAGTATACATTCCCACCAATACGTTTCTACTAAATGCTCCTTTTTTTTTTTCTTAATTCTAAAATTCTCCAGCCCTACAGTATCAATAAGAACAAGAAAGAGAATGGGAAAATAATTCAATGCTAAGTTCCAGAGAGCAAGGACCCGGTATGCTGATATTAGTCCTAAGTTGCAACAGTCTCTTTTACTTGGTCTGTACTTTCCTTTTCTTTTCTTTTACAACTACAGAAAGATCTTCTTAATCTATTTAAGCCTTAATTACTAATTTTCAATAAAAATGATAATATATAATTTTGAAGATTATTATAAAAATTAAATGGAGCGATGAGACATGTATCCTTTAGTTTCTAATGAGTGTTTGGCATCAATTATCTTTTGAAACTAAAGTATATTTTAATTTTTGAAAACTAAAAAGTCTTCTACAGATGTGTTATACTCTATGGCTTTATGCAGCATTTATAACGGTGTAGTCACTATGGAAATGGCCATAGAGCAGTATACATAGGAGAAATATGGACAGAAACAAAGCTTTTTTTTTTGCTACAAAAAGTGTTGCGATGCAGTTGTATCTTTTTATTCCTTGAAGCTATTGTAGAGAAGGAAGAAGGAAGCCCTTGGAGATTACTCTATTCTGTATGTCATCAAAGAGAAAAGTGGTTCCTTTTTCTAATCAATGAATTAGAAAATGTGGCTCAGGATTTATAATCACAGATATAGAACACTTAAAGTAGCCTATGCATTTATTACTAATTCATCAATTAAAATGACTACTTGCTGATATTTTAAATCTAATTACATAAACCTCAGTGACTAAATCTTGGTTATTTATGAATTTATTTATGAATTCCACGAACAACTCATTGAAATCTACTTCATAGGAGTGTGCAGCTAGATGTCTGGGATTTTCAACTATGCAACACTGATTTCTTTGAATTCATCTTGCTTATAAAATGCACTGTGGAGTTTTCATCTTAACTGTTAGAAAATACTTTATAAAATACAAAGCTTAAAATATGCATGTAAATATTGACTTATCTACGCTTCTTTCAACTATTTATACTTTTCATCAAGTAACATTTCATTCTCCTAACGATAGTGATAGTAAGCGTTATCTTAGAGAGCAAATACTTTTAAATGGAATATTTCTAAAACGTGAAAAGAATTACTAATTCACTATTAGTAGTTTGTCATAGCATAGACTTTTTCATGAGATCAAAGCTTCTGTAAACATTTTGTTTTGAAAAAGTCAAAAGCCCATGCTTTATTGTCTATGAGCTGGGGAGAGCAATAGTTTCTTAAATTTTTGACATTCTGTGGGAACTAAATTCAAGATAAATGACAGCATGCAATAACAATCCTCATAATAGTAGCAGAGAGAAATTTATGGAAAAGATAAAATCGTGTGTTTGAAGTCCTTTCTCCCTTCTCCCCATGCCTGCTATTTTGCACCCAATAGCCCTGGTCAAGTCCACTTTTCTTTTCATTACTATTTCCATAGTTCTTCTTTTGAGGAGTTGGCAGTAGTCACCCACCTAGCCTCCTAGTCACCCTTTGTCTCCACAGGCAAACATTTTTAACTTTTAATAATGTGAATAGCCATTGTTGTCATAACTACTAAGACTTGCAAAACTAAGATACATCTGAAATCATGAGCCTAAAATATTTTCTTCTTTTTGATGTCAACTTAGGTATTGGTCAGTGTAACCAAAAATTTAACTCTATTCTGTTAGGGAACACCCTACTGTGAAGAACATCCCAAAAGAACCCTTTCTTTTCTTACCTTTCTTTCCTTCTTTCCTTCCTTCCTTCCTTCCTTCTTTCTTTCCTTCCTTCTTTCCTTCCTTCCTTCCTCCCTTCCTCCCTCCCTTCCTTCCTTCCTTCTTTCTTTCCTTCCTTCCTTCCTTCCTCCCTCCCTTCCTTCCTCTCTGCCTCCCTCCCTCCCCCTCCTTCTTTCTTTCTTTTATTTTAAACTCTAGAATTTATTCCCCTCCTGCTCTATCCTCTGACTCTTCCACATCCCATATCTCCTTCCCTCCCCCTGTCTCCATGAGGATGTCCCCACCCCACCAGACCTGACACTCTTACTGAGGCTATGGTGTATTCTCAAAAATGTACCTATCATGACTGCCCTCTGAAAGACCCAACAAGCACCTAAAAGAGTCAGATGCAGATATTTGCACTTTTAGCACAGTTTTAAAAGATTGATTGACATACACATTTTTATTGTAGGGAAGCTATTTTAGAAGATAATCATTGAATAGCTTATAGTATATAAATACTATATAGACAGAAATTATTTTCCAGTGGAAATTACTTTCTGATGGAAGTATTGGTCTATAAGGTATTTATAATCATATTTCATTTAAGTTTTTATGCCAAGTAAAGTTATGTAATTTTCATATATTTTATGTGAAGTTTTCAGGTGTATTTTCTAAATTGTGACTCTTATCTAATACAAAGCTATAGTGATATGTTTTGATTAAGCTGATCAGAGGAGAAAAAATATTACTCAAAAGAGAGTGAACTTTGATGCAACAGATTTTCATAAAGAAAATAATAGTTTTTAAAATCAATATAAAGATTTTGCTTTCAAATATTTTGTTTAATAATGAATAAGAACATTAAACTCTTTCTTAGAATATTTAATATAGTACCAAATTTGATGCAAATGCATTTGTCTATAAGGTACAATTATATTTTTTTCAGTTATTTATTTATTTGGTTTTAGGTGGGAGTGTTTACCAGAAGTAGAATAAATTAAGTTTGTACGAAAGTTAACACAAATTCTACTCCTCTCTTGATTAATATACAGAGTTTTCTCAGATAGTTGCCAATTTTGACTTGTTCTAATTTATAGACTCAGTTTTTAAAGCATAGGTTTTATAAATTTCCGCCATTGACCTACGTAGTTTTTCTAATATTCTCATTAGTCAGCTTAATAAAACTGTAATGGCGTTAACTTGTAGTTGTTGTACTGACATCCTTAGGGATATCGAACTTTGAGTGGCAAACGTGTGTGTGTGTGTGTGTGTGTGTGTGTGTGTGTGTGTGTGTGTGCTGATCTTTTAAATGAGTGTTATTTTTGTTTCAGATAATATTCTCCAGGGAAGCATACAAGACTGTTTGGTTACTCTGACTCACTCTTTGTAGACGACCAAGACTTAAAATTTCTCATTATGCTGAGCAATGGTGGTGCACGCCTTTAATCCCAGCCTTTGGGAGGCAGAGGCAGGTGGATTTCTGAGTTTGTCGCCAGCCTGGTCTACAGAGTGAGCTCCAGGACAGCCAGGGCTACACAGAGAAACCCTGTCTCGAAAAACCAAAAAGAAAAAAAAAATCTCATTATAATGCCAAATACTTTGTCCTGAGATATTCTCATCTGCTATTTTGTGAACCTACAATGTATAAAGAAGTGTAATGCTGTATGAACACTATGGAGTATGTCTACCTTTACTTGTGCTAACCACTGAGTGTTTCCTCAGTAAAAGCCTCCTGCTTTTTGTTTGGGAGATTCTGTTTCACTAGTGTTGGATACAAGCAATCAACTTTACTCTAATTCCCTGCTGTCCTCGATGAACTGTACAGCCACCAAGAGATGAACCCATTATACTTAGTTTCTATTATATAATGCTAGTTATATATTAGACTATTTTTGATTTCTAGAAGTTTTGAACAATTTGACTTCTGGTAGGTTGATTTCTTTTGCTTGGAAGAACACTCAGATATGAGAAATGTTTATTGTAGTAACTAGAGATTATGTATAGATTATGCTAAAATTCTTTATTATAATACCATATTATATTCTTTTTTATTTAAATTAGGTATTTTCTTTATTTACATGTAAATTTCTTCTTTCCCAGTTTCCCCTCCAAAAAACAAACAAACAAAAACAACAAGAACAAACTCCTGTTGCCTCCCCCCTCCCCATGCCTGCCACCCCACCCTCTCCCACTTATTGACCTTGGCATTCCCCTACACTGGGGCACAGAACCTTCACTGGGCTGAGGTCCTCTCCTCCTATTGATGATCGACTTTGCAATCCTCTACTATACACATGCTGCCAGAACAATCAGTCCCACCATGTATAGTCCTTGGTTGTGGTTGAGTCTCTGGGAGCTCTGAGGGTACTAGTTAGTTCATATTGTTGTTCGTCCTAAAGGGCTTTCTATTAGTTATATTCTATTAGAAGGATGAAAGTGAACTTAGTTTTAAGTAAGTAATGTATATAAGTATTCTATATTGTTCTGAGTGTCAATATTGAATTTCAATGTAGATGTGAATAGCTACTTCTATAACAAATAGCAACAAATTAAAGAACTTCTCTGAAAAAAATCACAGTTGAATATTTACTTTTAGTTAGATAATTGTTAAAAGTTAATTTTAAATATTTAATTTGTTTAATGTGTGTGTATTGGTATGTGTATGTATATATATGCATATCTGGGTGTGCATATGACAAAGCCAGCATGTGGTGATCAGAGGACAACATTCAGGCGTTGGTTCTCTTCTTCCACCTTGAGATTTATTTCAGGAATGAGTCATGGTGAATGAGGCTTCTCTTCTGCATCATCTTACTTCCCCTGTAAACAGCATCCTTCCACATTTCATTTATGTCTATAGATTCATGGATTTTGGTGAAAATAGTAGTTTTAAATTTCTTCTTTCAACAATTAATATGTAGCAATGAGACAAAGAAGAAAAATATTTGTCTATATCTACTACTGATAAAATAGAAATAATACTGAATTCGAATTAGAGATTATGCTTTATAATCTAATTATTCTTATTTGGAAACAAATAAGTTGGTGTGTACAAACTTTTATTCCATTACTTACTTCAGCTCTGGAAGTGTTTGTGTCTTCTTAATTTAAGGTACTTTCAGTCTGTTACCAAATAGTATGTACATTTCCTGCAACTGATGATATTTACAGAGGTCAGGCATTATAAATCTTATAAGCTAGCTTTAATGCATATCATAAAATCCTTGTTTTGTGAGTATCGTTGGCATACTTATTAGTCATATGTATAATTCGGCAAGTTAGACTGTGTATTTTTCCTTTGGAGTATGCTTTTGGCTGTGTATATTTTTTCATTGGTGTTTCAAATAAAAATTATTTTGGTATATACTTTTTGCCTTGGTTTATATATGTTTATCTTTATTTTAACCTTCTTGATTCATTTTATAAGTTTTTGTGAAACAAACCAGTGTGTTGATTTAGCACTCATTATAAAATATTTATCTCTATTACGTATTTTGTCATATTATTGAATAATTTTTCTTTTATTTTAAATTTTTTTCAATGCAGTTTGAATTTGTGTTAAAGATCTCTTATTTGTTAAAAATGTTTATGTATTTTTATGTATGTATATTCCTTTGTAGTTATTATTTTCCCCTAGTGATTGTATCTATACAGCGTATTTACTCTTTGTTTTCTAACAATATTCACTGACTTCTTATGTTAGTAGTCAAATATTCACATTTCTCTACTTTCCTACCTCTGCTCTTCTGTACCAGCTCCAGCTGACCTTACTACTTTCTGAATTTTCAGTATTTTTAAGTTAAAGTACTTGGCTTATCAACTTTGAATGAGTGCCTTTTCCACCTTCTCAGCTTAAAGATGAAAACCAGGCGCTTCACCAGGACCTTTGTGTTGAGCATTTTTTTTTTTTTGCATGTGCTTTTACTCTCCTAGAAGTGACCATATTTTGTGAATGTGTAGGCTTAAGACGTAAGAGTTCTCAATTTTCTTCAGCTAAAGCTTTAATTTTCTATGATGGGTTTGTTTTGCCTTGATACCAATTTTGTACTGGAATATCATTTCTCTTTCATATACATTATTTTCTTCCTAATAATTTTATTTTATTTTTACAATTTCTCTGAGCTTCCTTTGTTCAGCCTCACTCTTTATTTGTGATGGTGACTCCATTTGTTCTTTGTATTTCTTTATTTTGAATCCTGCAGGGACCTCCGGAGCATTGTGGCGTTGCTATCCTACTGCTTCCAAGCTCTGACAGGCTGTGTTTCTTCTTTTTCTGCGCTCTAACTACTTCTCAGAGTTCTCTTGTTTTTCATCTTGAGTTTTTGGTGTGTGGGATTATTTATTCGAGTTGGCAAATTAATTAGCACACACTCAAATTTTTTCACTTTTTCATTTATCATCATTTTTTTTTCCAGCAAGTTGCTCACGTTCCCTGCTTTTTGGTGAATTCATTTTCTTCTCTTTTCTTTTTTGCCCCTTTCTTATTTTCCTCTCTGTCTCTGTCTGTCTTAAAGAAAATGCTTAGTGTCTGTGGAGTTCAAAAAGAAGAGGGTATTGAATCATTTGGAGCTAGAGTTATTGTTGATTTTGAGCCACCATGTGGGTACTGGGAATCAAACCTAGATCTTCTGCAAGAGCAATGAGTGCTCTTAACTGCTGAGCCACCTCTCAGGCCCATCATTCTTTTTGTTAGTACAGACCTTCTTTGGAGTCTTTTCATATTAGACTTCATTTTTGGTTTGAGAAAGGAGTTTTATCTAAACTAAATAGTTTCCATCAATTCATATAAGAGAACTAAGGTAGCCTTTTTGTCGCATATTTTCTCTCACTTATGGATATCAGCTTTGATCTTCAGATATGTGTGTTCCATTTGGAATGCCCATAGACGTCAGGAAATTAGTAAGGGGACATAGAGGAGTGCTTCCAAGAGAACTCAGTAGTACAAAGAGATAAAGAGGGAATATTAGGACAAGAAACATTTAATTGGGTTTAAGGATGTGAGGACAGGGTAGAGAAGGAAATATTGGTGGGATAAAAACTGCTGAAAACGTTTTGAAAAATCATAAGGAAAGCTACTACAATAGAAGCTTCCAAAACACACACACACACACACACACACACACACACACACACACACACACACAGAAAGAGAGAGACAGAGAAAGAGAGAGAGAGAATGAGACAGACAGACATGGACACATAGGTACACATAGGCATAGACATAAACACATACAGATACAGACACAGACACACACAGAAAAACAGACATACAGATATGGACACAGATACACAGACACACACAGACATGGACACAAGCATACACGGACATACACACACACATACACACACACACACACACACACACACACACACACACACACACACCATGTAGAGTTAAAATTTCATTACCCTATAATGGGGTGATAATTCTACTACTAGCTACAATATAGTATACAAAATATCTAGTGCCAGAAATATGTTACCTTTTAGAGTTGTTGTCCAGTAAGTTTTCATAGACCCTTAAACATGTCAGGCTAAGCCTACTATGGGTTTTCCTGCTCCCCAAACTTGTCTGTAAGTTTCTATTGCTAAAGACACTAAATACTGAGTTAAAGACCAATAGCAACTCTTACGGCAACATGTGTCTCTGAATGAAGCATTTTAGACTCTGTTTCCTTCCAGACATCTAAGATTGGCAGCTCCAGGGCTGTTTGTGATTCCACATCACCTCAGCTCGCCAATTAAGTGCCGCCTAAAAGCCCAGTCTACTTGTAAGATTCCTGAAACTCTTGTCTGCTCTTGTCTTGTCTTCAGTGACAAGCCATTTTGGAGATACTTTCACAGCTGTCTGTGTGCTCTGTTCTTATTTGCTGCTGCTTATTTTCTACTTTGACCAAAAAAAAGCTCCTCTTTCAATTTTGCTTCCTCTCAGGAAGCTCTCCACTCTCCTTGGGAGGGGAAGAAGCCTGTGCTCTTCTAAAAGCAGCAGCCCTGCTCACACCGTGGATCATGCTCCCTGGAAGTTCTTGCTTTACCTTTTGTCAAGATGATGCCAGGAGTAGTTGTTTGTGGCTATTAATTCATCAGCATACAGACATGCTGTGCTTCAAAATAGTGTTCATCGTGATGAAGTAGGAGAAAGGAATTGTCTGTTGAATTCCATACAGAGGTGGAATTTAGAGAGATTATTAGTAGTTCATGGGTAGTACTTATGATCTTGTAGAAGTATCACTGTGGGTGGTGTCATGCCTGTCCAGGGTACAAGAAGGGCAGGTGAACGTGAGCAACAAGAACTGTTCCTGCATGGTCCCTGCCTGGTTCCTGACTTTGCTCTTCTTTCAGTGCCTGCCCTGCCTTCCTTTTGTGATGGACTATGTACAGGCAGTGTAAGTTAAACAATTTTCCTACCCTACTCATGGTTGCTTTTACCCATGGAGATTAAACCAGCAATATAAAAAAGCAAGATAACATATTATACCACCAATATGCCTCCATTTTCTTGTCTATATGATGATAAAATATAGAACATTTGCCCTAGAGTTGGGGTGGGATACAGTTAACTAATACACAGTTATTAGTTAGCTAAAATCTGTGCTTGCAGCACACTGGATATTTGATAAATATGATTGTTATCCCCATCACCCCATATTTCCTTACTCTTATATATGTTTGCTTCATTATTTATGAATTTATATTGTAGTAAACAGGCATGATCAGCTTTCCTGTAAAAGCTTTCCTATAAAAAGCTTTTCATACAATGCTTTTCAAACTTGAAGTAGTGAATATTTGTGAATATTTTTTTTTTTTTTTACTATTTCTAACAATGCAAAATTCAGTACAAGGCCTTTGGCCACAATATTCATTCGGTTCTACTTTGTGCTCATATCTGCATATCTGTGATAGCTAATGAATCCTTATTATTCTCTATGTGATTTTGAAAAGGAATTGATACATTGGAAATTTAAGGTGACAAGAGGAAAACAGTCAATAAAGAAAATAAATTACTTGAAAATGTCTTGTTAAGGGAGCTCCCATGACTGCATCAGAAGTGAAATCTGAAGTTGTCATACTTCATTTTGAAATCCAATCTTTTTCTAGTAACTTCATTTCCTTTAAAAATAACAAACTCAAAGGAGCAGTCAAGATATAATTGAGAAGTAATTAAAATCAAGTCTTAATTTAAGGTTTTGAAAAATGAAGATGAATACTAATTTGATGCAGAATATGTTGAACATTTGAAAGATGCTTAAGAAAGCCAAATGTTTTAAATTTTCCCTGAATTGATAACATGGGCATGGAATAAATCAACAAAGGTGCATGTGGGTAAGGAATATTGGAAGATGCTCAAAGTAACATAATCATAGGAAAACAGAGATATAACTGTTCAAACCTATTGTGGTTTTCATATACCACTCTGGAGGGAACATGAATGTCTATTGTTAGCTCCATAATCATGTTGCCTATATAAATCATGACTGGCACACTGACATTTGAAAGGAATTATACAGATCATCTACTGCAATCCTTACAGTACCAAGAAGGTAGTGCTTCAATCCTTGCTTAAATTTCTGTCTGAAAAGTAGGCCAGTCTCATTTTGTGCATTGTAAAAATGATTGTGGAAATTAAATGGATTAAAATTTATATCCCTAAATTACTTAAATCTTTGGGAATAATATTTCCTTCTCTGTTACTGTAGACTAAATGTAGACTGTTTTCCATTTTAACATGAGGTAGAATAGTTCACTAGTGGAAGTAAAATTTGAGTCACTTTGTCTTGAGCTAATATGATTTCTGTGTTTGCTAGGGATGTGCCAGTTTGTTAATATTCTGTAGTCTCATATGGATCTATGATATCTTTGATTAAAATCTGTTGTTCTTAACATCAGCAGTGTGAAAACACTGCTAGTTTTGCCCAAATTGTATCCCAACAGGCAAGCACAGTTTTTTTAAACAATAATCAAGGGGGTTCATATGATATCTACCTATAGCTATTGATAATTTGCCTATTATTAGCTCTGAGAGTCATTTGAAGTTGACTGAGATAGAAGTTGGTTGTGCATTCTGCAGCCTTTGCTTGGAGATAAATCCTATGATGTATGATTGAGATTCATGAGGAGACAACCTTACACTTGTCTTTTCCTAACTCGTAATAAACTCTAACTTCTCACTCCTTTGAGGTTCTGAGTATGCCTCAAGGTACAGTTTACATCCCATTATTTTCTTAAGAAATCCATGAGTCTCCCTAGGAAGGGGAAATAGAATAAATATCTAGAGCATGGAGTGGGATGGAGTGGGGACCAGAGGAGGAAGGATCAGTTTGAGAGGAGGAGGGAGGGAGAGAGTACTGGGAGAGAAAATGGGAATCAAGGCAT
Source organism: Montemys delectorum (assembly GCA_019843815.1). Lineage (NCBI taxonomy): Eukaryota > Metazoa > Chordata > Mammalia > Rodentia > Muridae > Montemys > Montemys delectorum. Next base: position 58,191 of record JADRCD010219162.1, read on the forward strand.
CTTGGGAACGAGTGAGAAACATAGTGAAATGGAACTCCATCCTCAGGAATCTATGAGGGTGACCCTTGCTAAGACTCCTAGTAATGGGGATACGGAGCCTGAACCAGCTAACTCCTGTATTCAGGCAAGCCTTCCAGTGGAGGGTTTGGGACACCAACCCAGGACATAACCTTATCAACTACATAACCAAAGCAACCTACAATTTTCCCTACCTACAGATGTGCTGGGCTAAAGGTGACTCAGAAATTGTGGAAATGGATAACTAATGACTGATCCAGCCTGAGCCCCATGCCAAGAGAGGGGGGCCCATTTCTGACACTATCTGCAGAGGGAGAACCCAGAGGCTAGATATCCCAGAGACCTAGGATGGAACAAACAGGAATGCCAAAAAAAAAAAAAAAAAAAAACAAAAACCAAAACCAAAACCAAAAAAATCCAAACAAACAAACAAACAACCAACAAAACAAACAAACAAACAAAAAAGCCAAAAAAAACCCCAAAACCAAAAACAAAACAAATGGAACAAAATAAATCAAAACAACAACAAACCCCCTCCAAAAAAGGTCAATGAATTAAAAAGAAAACATGCTTAACAATGTTCTGTTATACTCAGATTGGTGACTAGTCTAATTGTCATCCGTGAGACTTCACCTAGCACCCGAAGGAAACAGTTGCAGAAACCCACAGTCAAACATTAGACAGTTCTGGGACTCTGGCTAAAGATGGGGAGGAAGGATTGTAGGAGCCACAGGAGTTATGGACATGGCAAGAAAATTCACAGAATCAACTAACTGGGGCTCGTAGGGGCTTACAGAGACTGAAACCACAACCAGGAGCCTGAACAGGACTTACGTAGGCCTTCTACATATATGTTACCATTGTCTAGCTTGGTCTCTTGCGGAACCCCTCACAGGGTGAGCAGCGGCTGTCTGACTCTTTTTCCAGCTTTTGGGACCTGTCTCCTCATACTGAGTTGCCCTGTCTGGCCTTATATGAGGAGTGGTACCTAGTCTTACTGCAACATATTTCGTTGATATCCATGGAAGGCCTTTTCTCAAGAGAAATGGGTGAGGAATGGATTGAGAGGGGGTGGCAGAAGGAAGGTAGGTTGGCAGGGTATGGGAAGAGAGAAGGGAGGAGGATTCAATGAAAATGAAGGCACAAAATACCCCAAACTTATGGGACACTATGAAAGCAGTGCTGAGAGGAAAGTTCAGAGCTCTAAGTGCCCTTATAAAGAAGTTGGAGAAATCTCATACTAACAAATTAAAAATACATCTAAGACTCTAGAAAAAAAGAAGCAAACACACCCATAAGGAGTAGGGGGGAGGAAATAATCAAACGCAAGGCTGAAATCAATCAATTAGAAACAAAGAAAACAATACAAAGAATCAATCAATCAATCAAATAAACAAACAAAAAACCCCAAGAGATGCTTCTTTGAGAATGTCAGCAAATCAACAAGTTAAACAAACTCTTAGCTAAATTAAAAGACAGAGAAACAGTACCTAAATTAACAAAATTAGAAATTAAAAGGGAGACATAATGGCACTGAGGAAATTCAAAGAATCATTAGGCCTTCCTTCAAAAGCATGTCTCCACAAAATTGGAAAATCTAAAAGAAAAGTATAATTTTCTAGAAAGATATCAATTACAAAAACTAAATTAAGTTCAGATATACCATCTGAATACTACTATAATGTTACCTCCCCCTTCCGCTCAGCCATCGGACTTCTGGCAGTCTCTGCTTGGAGGCTAACACCTGGGGAGTTGGGACAGATGCTCTCTGCAGACTATCAGTTCTTCTTTGAAGAAGCCACCTGAGCACACCCACCGCCTGAGTATGCCCACCACCTGAGTATGCCCGCCGCCTGAAGATCTTCCGAACCAAACCTGGGGACTTTGCACTTGAACCTTTTTTGCACTATGCAAATATCATGTAATCTAGAGATTTGGTTTCAGTTTCTCCAGTGACAATATAAACCCTGGCTTATTCTAAGTAAAGTGAAGTCTTGATTGGGCTATTTCAACTTGACTTCGTGATTTCTCTTTGCCTTTGAACCCTCTATTTCAGGTCCTTTGTTCCCTCCTGGCTGAGAGAACCCAGTTCGTGAAACTGCGGTCATTAAAAGTCTCCCAACCAAAACATTTCCTGAGCCACATGGATTTATTGTAGAATTCTACAAGACTTTCAAGGAAGAGATAATGCCAATACTCTCAAACTATTTTACAATATAGAAACAGAAGGAACATTGCCAAACACATTCTATGAAGCCATAGTTACCCTGATACCTAAACCACACAGACTCAAAACAGAAAGAAGAATTTCAGAGCTATTTCCCATATTAGCATTGATGTAAAAATACTCAGTGAAATACTGGCAAATAGAATCTAAGAACACATCAAAGATATAATCCACTGTGTTCAAGTAGGCTTCATCCCAGGGATGTCAGGGTTGGTTCAATATATGAAAATGCACCAATGTATTCTACTATATAAAGAAAGGGAAAAAAAGCCACATGATCATTCCACTAGAAGCCCTAAAAGAGTTTGACAAGAATCTAGCATCCCTTCATGATAAAAGTCTTAGAGAGAGCAGGGACAAAGATACATATCTAAACACAATAAAGGCAATATACAGCAAGCCCATAGCCAACATCAAAGTAAATGGAGAGACATTTAAAGCATTTCTATTAAAATCAAGGACAAGACAAGGCTGTCCTCTCTGCCCTTATTACTCCAATATAGTCCTTGACGTTCTATCTTGAGGAGATTATGGGATGTAAATTGGAAAGGAAGAAGTGAAAGTACCATTATTCATAGATGATATATATGATAGTATATGTAAGCAACCCTAAAAATTTACCAGAGAACTCCTAAACTTGAAAAGCACCTTCAACAAAGTGACTGAATAGAAAGTTAACTCAAAATAATCAGTAGCCCTCCACTACACAAGAGATAAATAAGCCGCAAAAGAAGTTAGGGAGACAGTAGCCTTCACAATAGTCACAAATAATATATAATACCTTGGTGTAACTCTAAACAAGCAAGTGAAAACCTGTATGAAAAGGACTTCAAGTCTCTGAAGAAAGAAATTGAGGAAGATATCCAAAGATACAAAGATCCCCATTCTCATGGATCAGTAAGACTAAGATAGTGAAAGTGTCCATCTTACCAAAAGCCCTCTACAGATTCAGTTTTATTCTGATGGGGATTAAATTTCCAAAACAATTCTTTACAAATTTTCAAATTACAATTCTAAACTTCACAGGGAAAAAGAAAAAACTTAAGATAGCTAAAATAATCCTGAACAACAAAAGAACTCCTGGAGGTATCATTATCCTTGATTTCAAGCTATATTACAGAGCAATAGTAATAAAAATGACATGGTATTGGTACAGAAACAGAAAGGTGAATGAATGGAATCAAATCAAAGACCCAGAAATAAACCCACATACCTATGGCCACTGGATTTTTTGACAAAGAAGCCAAACTATACAATGGGAAAAGGGAGAGCATCTTCAACAAATAGTGCTGGTCTATATGGATGTCTTGTAGAAGAATGTAATTAGATCCATATTTATCACTTTGTATAAAACTTAAGTCCAAATGGATCAAAGACCACAGCATAAAATTAGATACCCTCTATCTTATAGAACTCACTATGGAGAATAGCCTTGAACTAGTCAGTGCAGGAGACAATTTCCTGAACAGAATACCAATGGCTGAGGCATTAAGGGCAATGATTAATAAATGAGACCTCATGGAACAGAAAAGCTTCTATAAGTCATAGAACACTGTAATTGGGACAAAACAAGAGCTTACATATTGGGAAAAGACCTGCCTTAACCCTATATCTGACAGAGGGCTAGTATCCAAAATATATAAAGAAGTGAAGACACTAGACACCAACAATCCAAATAACCCAATTAAAAAATGAGGTACAGAATTTAGGTCTGCAAGAGCAGCAGGTACTTTTATTTGCTGACCTATTTCTCCAGCACAATATTGAAATATTTCAAATATTCAGTTTATATTGGTAACAATGTTCTTATAGGACATCTGGA
>JADRCD010219163.1:0-22417 GCA_019843815.1 Montemys delectorum
AGAAAGAAAGAAAGAAAGAAAGAAAGAAAGAAAGAAAGAAAGAAAGAAAGAAAGAAAGAAAGAAAGGCTGACTTCTGGGAAGATTACTCTTTTAGCCAGGTCTGAGAATGGCTAAAATGCCAGTATTTTCCATCGAGTCATCAAGCGGATTAAGCAATTAGAGCGAGGACCCCTTGTGAGGTCACTCCCAGTGAAACAGGTTCTGGGCCAAGGTTAGCCATGCACGGAAAGAGAAATGCTCACACTAACAGCAAAGAATTAACAGAAAGAAGAAATCCTGCAGTGTGTAGCCAGCAGCCAGCACAGAGGGCAGACGGAATGCCGAGTCCTCTGGGGCTGGGCCTAAAGAGAAGGCTGCAGAACACGCAAGCACTGTGGTGAAGGTTATTAATCCAATTTTATAAAAGGCTTCAGTCTATATGGGAGGCATTTGGGGTATTTGTTTTAATAACATTCCAAGTGCAAACTTTCTCTCTGGTGATAGAATTTCTTTCCATTTTTATGAAGTCGAGAATGAAAACTAAGCGAAAGCAAGAGAATCTAATTTCCTATAATAAGGTTTTGCTTTTAGTCGCTTATAAATGCAAAATCATGGGGCCTTGGACACCAGAAGGCATATGTCGAAATAAGAAAAATAAAATAAAACCTTAGAAAGCCACTCATAAATATTGACCTTCTCCTTCTCACCACCTCCGGCTCTGGCTTAAAACTTCACACCTGTGTGCCCGCATGCACAACCCCCACATCCCAAAGGGGAGACAACACCACTGGCTTTCAGAGGCTGTGTGAGGCACACTGTGAGCCGACCTGTTCTCCAGATAGAACCCATTTGTTCAGTACCTTCATCACCTCTGGGTGGAAACCCTTGGAATTCGACTCGATACTGCCAACACCCCAAACTCAGAAGTGGTCAGGGATCCCACCAGGTCCTGAGTGCCCAGTTGGAGGCTGGGGGTCTTCAGTGCCTCCCTGCCTAAGACTTCTAAGAATTACACACAAGATCTGTTGTGTGAGCCTTACATGAGGAGATGAACGAGATGCCTATGCACCCCAGCAGGGGCCAACGACAGACCTGTAACAGTTCTATCTACATCTCGCTTGCAGAATGAGTGACATTGATGAACGATGACTTACAAGAGTGTGGGTGAAAGGGCTACTTACAGGAGTGTCATAGAGTGTGCTTCCCCCTCCCCCGGAAACCACCATCTTTGTTGGATGAGCCCTGCCTACTTGCAAGATGCCCTCACAATCACAATGAGACTTTGTTTAGGACATCCCCTCTTAGGAGGGGATGGAGAGCGTTCTTTGGCTCCTCACCTGAGATTTCAGCTGCTCTTCCCAGGCATTTCTTTGTACTTCTGCCCTGACTGCATACAGCCTCAGACTCTTGGCGGTACTGGACATAGGCTGGGGAAGGCTCCCTGAGAGGGCTTCCATCCATGTTGGGTGAAGACTTCTCACCATGGCTGCTTTGAGTTCACCCAGGCTCGCAAACATCCCTGAGAATCAATTCTTCCGCCTTTGAAATGTAGAGACCAATCCAAACTGCCCCCGGAAGGCTGTTTTAATTGCCAAATTAGTTGACTATAGAAAATGTGCTGGAAGAATTTAAGTACTGGGCATGTCTTTTTTAAAAAAATCTATAACTGGGTTGTATTAGTAACTTTCTGGGTCACTGTGACCAAGTGTCTAAGAAGCAGCCATGTCACAGACTGAGAGCTTACTGTCTTCCAGTTTAAGGAAGATGGTTTATGCATCATACAGAGGTGAGGGAGGCTTGCAGGGAAGCTTGTTTTGGAAGGCTGGCTAGTCACACTGTCTCCATGGTTAGGAAGAAGAGAGTGAACAGGAAGTAGAGCAGAACTTTAAAATCTCAAGACCCACCTCCCCGCCCCCTGGGTGTTCAAATGTGAGTCTGCAGGACATGGTCCACATTCAGAGGGAGAGACCTAGAACAGCAGGCACAGGGCGGGATAGCTCTCTACCCTGAATTCTCGGGTTCTAACGTAGTAGTGAGGGGATTTGATGTGGTGGAGGCATTTTAATAAATGCCACTACCTTAATGTCACCCCAGAATCTCGCAGTCTCCAAGGGACAGTTGAAACATTTTTAAAAAGCTCCTCTAAGTTAGATGTATGTGCAGGCAAGGTAGAAAAGAAAAAGCACTAGTAACAGGGGTCATTTACTAAACAGTAGCTACTATTATTGTTCATCTATACATGTATGTAGTGCAGAATCTTAGAGAAACAAAGTGTCCCTGGTTTAAAAAATGATTAGGTACTCCAGAAAGTCTGGTGTGATTAGTCTGTTTGCATCTCCATCCCACCCTACTCTGAATTCACTTCCCAAGCTTGAGGCATCTGCTAGAAAATGCTGGCCAACAGAGAAGATAGCTTTAGGAACCACGCACTAGATGCTACCAGGCCTTGCATGCTTCCGGGGTTCCATGTTTGTTTACTGAGCTGAAGAGACTGAGGTGTAAGAAGCCAACAGGAAGAGAACGGCAAGGACATAATCATATGGCTTAAAAGAACAGATATGGGACCCAACTTTAATGTCACAACCCTGTGCCCGAGAAGCCAGCTTCAGTCACTCAGCCACAATAAACTGATTAGAAAAAGACAAATCAACAGTGAAAAGCAGGGGGAAAAAAAGAGAGAGAGAGAGATTTGTTTAACGTAGCCACATGAACAGGAGGGGCCCAGAAGTATTCTTGAAAGTAATCCCAATCTAAATCATTTTTCATATGGTTTTGCTAACAAGGCAAAACAATACATAGTATATCTTAGAAGATAAAAAAAAAAAAAACCATACTTTACATTTTTCCCTTTAAATTACAAGGGTGCTCATTCATGTGGCCAGTCTCGCTTCCTAGTGATAGGGGTCAGAGGATAAAGCTGAGGACCACGAATTTTGTAATTTGTGATCCTCGTGCTGCATATCCAGCTGCCTAAGGTGGCTGGACTGTAAGGAAGGACAGCCCTTCCCAAGAACACTGTCTTCTAGTGCTCCTCTTTACTCTTCACTGGGCCAGGCTTCAGTTCCATCCCAGGCTCACAGGCAGAGGCACACCATGCTTTCAGACCCTTCAGTAGGGTCTGTGCTCTTAGGCAACTGCCCAGTTCTTAACCCTTTCGCAAAGGAGTATGCGTGGTACCCATGATAACATCTTTGACTTTCTGATTTAGAAAGCCGATTCTATTAGGTTGCAAAGTATACAATATTAAGACTAACCTGTGTTTGCTTTAATTTGGTCATGCAAACCTATTTCTTTTTGACTATGTAGTCTAGGGGCAGGCAGCATTTCTAGAGATGGGGAGATAATTCAGGACGTGAAGCAACCCACAAACCCAGAATGCACGTATAAGCACTGGGCAGTGTGGCCCCCACCTGTAGTCACAGAATTCAGAGGCAGAGAAAAAGTACCCTCCAGCCGAGCTAGATAGCTAAACTGCCTGAATTGGTGTATATACAGAGAGAGGCACACACACAGGCACACAGACATAAACACACACATGTACACACACTTATGTGGGCATAGCACACAGACATACATACATGTGGAAAAATGATTAGGTCTGGCTACTAAGGAGAGACCCCAGCCAGATAGAGGTGTGTGGCAATATAGGTCCTTTGATTGGAGGGGAAGGGCGAGAGATGGGGCAAGCTCAAGGGAAGACCAGCTTTTCTGCTTTCTTTGGGTATGTGCATGTATTCACACACGTGCTCAAGTGGGCACGTGGAGGCCAGAGGGTCACATCGCCTGTCTCCTGCAATTGCTTCCTACTCACTGGTTTGTTCATTTTCAGACAAGGTCTATAACTGGTCTAGACCATGTTGATTTTGCTATACTGACAAGCTAGCAAGACACAGGGCTCTTCTGATCTCTACCTCTCACTGGAACTACAGGTACACACAGCCACACTAGCTTCTCTATGTGTGTTCTAGAAGGACAAACTAAGATCCTCATGTTTGTGCAACAAGCACTTTTTTTTTTTTTTTTGGCAAAATGATCTCCCCAGCACCATGGCTTTCTTGAGTGTCGTTACAGGCAGGTATGTTGACACTATGGAAAAATACTCCCTCATTCCTGAAATTGGAGGAGCAGCAGAAGGATAACAAAAGCCTGGGCCCATGGTAGGGACACAGAACTCTTAAGTAAGTCAACTCTTAAGTGAACTTGGGCTTTCTGATCTCATGTGATGCAGAATGATCACACACGGTATTGCTCAACACATCATTACCTGAGTATCTATTATGTGCAATCAAATGAACCTTAACTGGTCCATCTGCCAACTAAGGGATACCAAGCTTCTCCTCGATCTCACCTTTCAGGTCACGTCCATCAGACTCAGTTTGGGCTTGCACATAAGCACAGCCTAAGAAGAAAGAAGAGGAAGAAGTTAGGAAATAGCAAATCCAGAGCTAGTGGGATGGTTCTATCATCACAAGAGCTAACTTTAACCTCTTTGAGATGCCATCTTTTAGCTGCCAGCCTCGAGATCACCTCGTGGCCCAAGATGATAACTAGAGCTCCTGCCTTCATGTTCCCATTCCAAGGCAAAGGAAGAGAAGATGCATAGAAGGAAACATTAGTTACTTTTCTTATTGCTGTGACAAAATAACACATGCACAGACAGGCAGACAGACAGACACACACATACGCATACACACACACACACACACACACACACACACACAAAGAGAGAGAGAGAGAGAGAGAGAGAGAGAGATTATTTACACTCATATCAAGTCATATCAAGTTCTTTTCAGAGGTCCACCTTATTAGTCTCAGTTGCTCCAAAGCCTTATGCTGTGCTTGCCATTTTGTCACAAAAAATGTTGAGAGATGGAGTTGATGGGTTATGACATCCATAAGGTAGTGGTCTCTCTATTAAAGAAAACCAAGGATATTAGTGGAAAGACCAATGCTAGTCTCTGCATATCTGCTTTTAAGGAGGGGTATTAGAGTTTTTAGAGAAACAAAATCAATGGATTAAATAGAATTTCACTATGGGAATTGATATAATTGAATACAGAGGTTGAGAATCCTCGCATGCTTTCTTCAAACAGGAGAATGAGAAAAGCTGATATCACTGAACTTGTTCCTGAAACCTGGAGAACTTGGGAAACCAATCATGTGTCAGGGCTCTATGATGGCCAACTTGCCACAACACGGAATCACCTGGGAAGAGTCTCAATGAAGAGTTGTCGACACTGGGTTGACCTGTTGGCATGCCTATGACGGATTGTCTCAATTAAGACAATTGGTGTGGGAAGACCCAGGCCACTCTGGGCAGTACAATTCCCTAGATAGGGTGCCTTGAACTGTATAAGACTGGAGAAATTAGCCTGAGCACAAGCAGGCAAGTAAGGAAGCACGCATGCATTTATTCTACTCTCGACTGTAGATGAAATACGACCATCTGTCTCAAGCTCCCTCTGCCTTGATTTCCTTGCAATAGACTGTATTCGAAATTGTGGTCTAAATTAAACCCTTTCTCCCCCAAGATGTCTTTTATCAGAGTGTTTTATCACATATCTTACTAAGAGTTACTACTATTGCTGTGCTGAAACAATATGAATAAAACAACTTGAAGAGAAAAAAAAAAACGTTTATTTAGCTTACTCTTCCGCAACACTGGCTGTCATCTAAGGAAGTCAGGATGAGAACTCAAACAGGGCAGGAACCTGGAGGCAGGAGCTGATACAGAGGCCGTGGAAGGGCACAGTTTACCGGCTTGTTCCGGTGGCTTGTTCAACCTACTTTCTTAAAGAACCCAGAACCACCAGCCCAGGGATGGCATCACCCAGGGATGGGCCCTCCTCCATCAATCACTAATTAAGAAAATGCCCTACAGGTGTGCCTACAGGCCAATCTTATGCAGGCTTTCATTTTGTTTTGTTTTAAAGTAAGGTTTCTTCCTGTCAGATGACATTAGCTTGAGTCAAGGTGACAGAAAACCAGGCAGCACTTCACAGCAATAGAAATGAAACAAGGTTGGGGTCCAAAGGAGAATTGTGGTTCTAAGAATAGGAGAAGTGGAAGGTCCCAATGCCAGAAGAGAAGGACTCTATCTTTTGTTCTATTATGTCCTCAATAGGGTGCAGGATGTCTGCCCACATTGGCAAGGGTATTGAGTCAGTATACCGAGTAAATTTTCTTTACTCGGTATACTGACTCAAATGTTCGTCTTGTCTAAAACCATGCCAAGGACGTGCCAGACGCAGTACATTTCCAGATGAGTAGGTACCAATCATGCTGACGCACATAGGGAATTATCTTGGCTGTCTTTGCCACAGCTCCTCCTCAGTTTGCCCAGTTCTGGTATTGTGCCAGTTCCTCCTATTCTCTGTTCCCAAATCCTTCATTTTACCCAGGATCTGTCAAACTCAATGAAGGGAGACTGGGTAGTAGAGACCAGAGTAGCCACCCTTCTCTGGCGCTCAAGAAATTATTCAATTGGTGATACAACTCTTCATTTTCAGCAGGGAGACAATGTATGTCTGAATCACAGAAATAATAAAGATCACAGCTCTTTCGCAAACCAACAATATCATGGTTGTGCTATAAGACACTGCATGAACGAGGCACCTAAGTAATTTAATTATGAAGTATTTCTAACTCATTTTCTTTTCTCTTGCTCTTCCACTGTCCTTATCATCAGACTGAGTTCATCCTTCACCTATTTTCACTCACTGAACATTTCATCTCAACGAGAGGCCTGGGAGATACCCAGCCTGGGGCTCTCAAGGTCTACACATCCTCTACCTAAGCAGACACATTAGCCAGATAGACTTTTCACCTCACTTCTGGCAGGATTCACATGCAAGCCATGTAGTCATCTTGCTGGAATCAAGAAAAGACACCCGAAGAGCAAGAACAATGACATGCGAGACTATTCTCCAAATGGCACAATGGAGATGGGATTGGAACTGGCTACTTCCCAACATCACTCCATGTAACAAAATTTATGTCCTTACTACAGAGTTTAGCAATCCTTGGTCAGATTTCCAGAGCCTTCAGCAAATAGCCCTCATTATCCTCATCCCCACTGGGAGGACTCCCTGCAGCTAGGAGCTCTGACCAGCACAAAGGTTCTTGAGTGGTGGCAGCTCATCCTGGAAGTGCTGAAGTCAGGCTTAAAGGCTTAAAGTCAGATAAAGGTGAGCATGGAGGAAACAGATTGGTTTCTGGGGCTGGGGATATGATATCCATAGCTTTTCTTATGTTCTAGTTTCATGTTTGTAACGGTTACAAAGTACCCTGACCAAAACAGCTTAGGGAACAAAACTGTTTTTCTTACACTTCCAAGTCATAGTCCATCACTGGGGAGGTCAAGTCAGGAACTCAATCCAAAAGCATGAGGAATGCTGCTTGCTGGTCTTCTGAAAAGCTCACACTTAACTAGGTTTCTTATACAGGACCACCAGCCCAGGGAATGGTGCTGCCCAGAGTAGGCCTGGTCCTCTTACATCAGTTAGTAGTCAAGCCAGTCTCTTTCAGACATATCCATGGACCAACCAGATAGAGACAATTATTCAATGGAGCCTTCTTTTCAATGTCAGGTGACGCTTTCTGGTTAGTGCTTTCTAGAACTTCCTGTGCTGCTGTATTGTAATATAGAAAACTTCCAGGTTATCTGGACTCAGATAATTCCTAAATTTAGACCTTACTTTTCTTCAGAAATTGAGATAGAATATATCTTATTCTATCCTTTGCTAGTTTGATACACATGTACATATTTCAGTGTGCATATGTGTGCACCCACACATGTTCACATACCAATAGCTGTTTCTATAATCCTTCTCTAGATGCAGGGATGCCTAAAGGTTTACTATTGATCAACATGATATTATGGAATGAAGAACTGGAAAAAAGTCCATACTAGACAGAATATGGATGTGAATCCAGTAGAGGACCAAAAATCATTCCCAGCACCTGTCCTTCATAACTGACACTCTATGAGGCCTGTACCAGGCTGGTATTGATGAGCTACAGGTGTATCACATCACTGCAAATCTCAGAAAAAGCAACTTCAAGGAAAGATTTCAGGCAAAGTCAAGAGAAAGTACCAAATAGCTAAAGCAAAAAAAGGAATTTAATGTAGACAGCAACAGGAAGGCCAACTATGGATGCAAGCTCAGTTTTGTTGCTATGAGTTAATGCCTAAGAACAAGTTTAGAGAGAAAACTTGAACTCACAGTTTCACAAGTTTTGCGCCATCATTGGAGAGGGCATGGCAGAAGAGAACTGTTCACACCATAATTGACAGGAAGCAAGGAAGGGGTGGACAAGAAAAAGCCATGAAAGATACAGTTCCAAGGACAGACACACAGCTAGCAATAACTTCCTGAGTTCTCAAACCTCCTCCCTTTGAGCACTTCCCAATAATTCTGGCACTCTCTCAACCCATCTAGGGTTGATACTACTCCATCCATTTGGGCAGAGTCCTGGGAAGCCTATCATATACCTCCCTAACCTAGACCTTTCTCATCACAATCAAGTTGAGTATCCTGAAAGGCACCTGAGGAGGCTAGAAAGGGGACAGTGCTGTTCAAGGAAAGGTGAACGAGGCATGAAAGACTATAGATTTTAAGGTTTGGGTTTTTTTTTCTTAGTTTTGTGTGCATCTGTATACATATACATGTGTGTATGTGTGTGTGCGTGTGTGTGTGTGTGTGTGTGTGTGATATGTAGGTGTGGGTGCCCACGGAAGTCAGAAGAGGGTGTCAGATCTCCTTGTTAGAGTTACAGGCATCTGTGAGCTGCCAGGCACAAGTGTTAAAGAATGAACTCAGGCTCTCTGGGAGAGATGCAAGCACTCTTAACCAGCCAGCCCCAGGAGTATACATTTTAGTTGAGGAGTTGGTAAGTTTTAAGCAGCAGGGGTGGGGAATGTTTTCTAATTTTTCTAAACTTACTTGCTGGCTGCAGGAGTTACGTTTCAAGAAGCAATCAGACATTGAAATAAGGAACGTACTCCTGAGGACTGTTGGAGTTCGCATCAGGAAAGGCTGTAGTAAACAGGCTCTGCGGCAAGATGTAGATGTTTCTACTTTTACTTCCATTCTCATCCTGCTCTCTGCCTCACGAGAGTCCCGTTCTCCGGAAACTTCGTTGACCTCCTCTGCCCTCGGCTCCGGGCTGGGCCCAGTGGAGCACAGAGCAGAGGAAGATGAGGCAGGGATGCATCACAGAGCTTCCCCCTCTCCTGGGTCACTGCAGGCTCCCTGGTGGCCAAAGAACTTGTCTGGCGTTGCCGCCTACAACTTTGCAATGTAGGTATGAGTAGCAGTTCATAGCATGTCCAGTCACATTGGCCTACTCCTCTGTCAAGTCCCCCTTTATCTAATTCTCCATGACTACTGCCCTAGAAGGTCCTGTCTGTTTCCTGTTGAGAAATGGACAGAGGCTTGAACTCTGCACAGTATTGTGACATAGGTTAACACTGCATGTGTCAGCGTGACACAGCAGAAGGTGTCACAACTACCACTAAGGGAGCAAGGAAGTTTCTAGAGATCTTTCAAAGGATCTCTATTTATAGGGAATTGTTGTGGAGGAGCAAGCATCAGTTAACTGCTGTATCCGTAGATGTACAGTAAGTATTTCATTCTGGGATAACTCTAAACCATATCTCAGACCCGGGGAGACTGCCGTAGAAGCATGAAGACCTGAGTTCAAAACCCCAGTACTCGTATGTTTTTAAAAAGCTATGGTTGTATAACAAACTTGGAACCTCGGTGTTATGGTGGGCGCAAAAGAGACAAAAGGCTCACAGGGCCTTAGTGGCTGCTGGCCTAGCACTTGGTACAAGGAGAGACACTGTCTCAAGAGAATAAGCTGAGGAGTGTCAGAGCAATATATCTAAAACCCTCTGCATGTGCAAGTATACAACACACACACACACACACACACACACACATACACACACACCTCTTATATTTTGCCTCAGTGGCATCTCTGATGACTTTTCCTTTAAAATTCTTATACTTCTTGTCCTTACTAGTCATCACTCCATGGAAATAGTCCGTGGAAGAAGCTAGTATATAGAGAAGCCCACTTCATTGCTTACCACATCCACAAGACCTAGGGCAAGACCCAAGCATGGAATTCAATAAGTAAATAGTGTTGAAATCTAGAACTGCAGAGGTAAATACAAGACAAAGGAAGGGAGAAGATCATGGGCTGTAGGGTCAGAGGATAAGGATAAGACCCCCTTCTCCCCATATTACTACTAACTAGGCTTTCTTACCTGCCTAACTAACTTCTCGGGGTTCTGTTTCTATTTAAATTTAGATAAAAGTAGGCTAGGAAATCCTTTTCTATTGCTACCCCCGCTGGTCAAAATGCAGAGACTAATTTACTGTGGAGTACCCAAGCCCAAGTGGGACATCAATCACCCAACCCCACCCAGGGTTCAGGAAACGTCACGTCATGGAAGAGGGAGAGGAAAGACTGTAAGTAGCCGAAGATCAGGTCTGCTGTGAGAGAGTCTCTTCTGGATAGCACAGGGTGCTGCTCCCGTGAGCTCTTCCAGCTACGGTCACCTACACAAGATTCACAAGCACATCTCCATCAACCGTCTAGCGTAAACAAGGGAAGGACTCACAAGAAGACCCCACTCTTAACTGAGATGTTGATGGCTGGTGGAGAAAGCGAGTTACTTTTCTTTGGGAGGTGGCTACTGGTAGATTGCCCATGCCTCCGTGGATGACTCCACATCAATGCATACGTGGGCAGCACCATTGATTGGACTCACTGAGTTAAACTTTAGATAATTAAAACTAAAGAATTCCTCTCCTGCCTGACAGTGCGAGAACCAAATGAGGTGATGTTTCCAAAAGCCAATGAAGCTATCACTGTGGGATGCCATTACGATTATGAGAAAAACTGCATTTATGAAGCTAGGTCCCAGTCTGGCTTTTATGCAGCAGAGTTCAATGTTTGAAGGACGTGGCAAGATGTTAGAATTTTTTACTATTTTCATTCAGGAATAGTTCAGCTCAAGTAGCTGCCAACCCTGGAATCTGGTAGCATGCATCTTAGTGTTAAGGAATGCAGACAGCCGTGGAGGAGACATGACAAGATAACACATACCTTATTCTTCCTGGTTCCTGAAGCGGTAAGGCGAAGCCAGAGGCCAACAAATGCAATCATTTCAGGCAGTGTTGGGAGCAAGGTACCAAGTCCACGTAGTTTCAATCCATCACATACAAAGCATCACCTGGGTGAGGGCTGGAGAAGAAGGGATAAGGATGGAAAATAATCAAGAAGCAATAAGCTGGCAAAAACAGAGAAAAGATCCAATAGTCGATTTAAGCCTGTGTGTGTGTGTGAGTGTGTGTGTGTGTGTGCATGCGTGCACATGTGGTAGAAATCAACCTGATGTTGGCTATCTTCTCCAATCACACTCTACCTTTCTTTTGGAGACAGTCTCATACTGAATGTGAGGTCACTGATTCAGCTAGACTGACTGGCTAGCAAGATCCAGGGGTCCTCCTCTCTCAGGGGTCCCCCTCTCTCAGGGGTCCTCCTCTCTCAGGGGTCCCCCTCTCATAAGGGTCCTCCTCTCACAGGGGTTCTCCTCTCTCAGGGGTCCTCCTCTCTGTTTCTCTTCCCAACAAGCACTGGAATAGGTATATGTCACCATGCCTATTCTTTGTGTGGGTACCAGAGCTGAAACTCAGGTATCCATCTTTACATGGCAAGCACTTAAGTAAGTAATCCATCCACACACACTATAGAGGAGCTACATCTCCTTTTAGAAACTAACAGCAAATTTATGTATTATACATAGCATATTTATACATTTTATGTGTTTGTGTGCATATATTCCATGTGTATGGGATTTTCTGAAGAGGGCAAAAGATGGCATTGGATATCCTGGAGGTAGAATTGCAGGCAACTATGACCTGTCTAATATGAGTTCTGGGGACCAAACTCTAGTACTGGAATAGCTCTTAAAGCTAAGTCATTGCTCCAGCTGCTTTAACCATAATTTAAAGTATATCTGGAATTCACAGCTAACTGGGCATGAGCCCCTCTCAACTTTAGTTGGATTCTGGTGAATTTTTTACTGTGTTCATGAGGATCCTTCAGAGATGTAGAATTGGTAGGTTGGGTTTGCTTGTATAGCTATTCTGTAGTAACCTATGACACCCTCTACTGACAGGTAAGTCTACAGAAGCATAGGTTCCCTTCATACAGTGACATAGTTTTACATAGGATTTACAAAATCCCTAATGCAGACCCTAAATAATCTCTACATTACTTTAACATCTAAAATGCAAATGCTATTTTGATATTTGTGAGATTAATTGTGTGTGGAATAATGACATGAAAAATACATATTCAGTGCCAGCACATTTTTCTACTATTACTGCTTTCTATCTGTAGTTGCTTGGACATAGGGACACAGAATTCTGCAAAGTGGAAGGCTGACTATGTGCGCATAGAGAGATTCATCTTAAGGAAAGATCTTAGACTGTTTTGAAGGCTGACGAGTCCAACATCTGCAAAGTGGGACAAACTGTAGACTACGTAGAGCTAAAGCTGTGATCCAAGCCCATAGTGCTCCTAGCAGAGTTTCTTCTGGCTTTGGGGAATCAATCTTTGTTCTCTCCAGACCTTCAGGTGGAATGAGGCCCATTCACTCATGGAAGGCAGCTTGTCTTATTCAATGTCCATTGATATCAATAATAAGCATGTTCTGGTTTTGTTTTTGTGGAAAAAAATTATCCTAACAAAGGAGCATTTATTTCCACTTACAACTCTAGGTGGGAGCCCATTGATTGGGCAAAACAAGGCGGAAACATGAACCAGGTGAGAATGGAGTGAAGTGAACCTATGCATACTCAGTTGCTTACTTGCTTGCTGCTTGTGTTCAGCTCAGTTTGTTTCTCCGTCCTTCCAAGGCCCTGGATCCCTGTCTATGGAATGATGCCACCTACTGTGAGCGGAGCCTTTGCATATCAATTAAAGTAGTTAAGACAGTCCTTCCCCTTCCCCCCCCCCCCCCCCAGACATTCCCACAGCTCAGCCCAATGTATGCAATCCCTCATTGAAACTTTCCTTCTAGGTGATTCTAGGTTGTATGATATTGACAACTGAAGTAGACCATTACAAAATGTATCAAAAGCACATCCTTACAGATGCTTCCGAAATAGGGTTTTTTGTTTGGTTGGTTGGTTGGTTGGTTTTCTTTGTTTTTTTTTTTTGGTTTTGGTTTTTCAGCCAGGGTTTCTCTGTGTAGCCCTGGCTGTCCTGGAACTCACTCTGTAGACCAGGCTGGCCTCAAACTCAGAAATCCGCCCGCCTCTGCCTCCCAAGTGCTGGGATTAAAGGCGTGCGCCACTACCGCCCCGGCTCTGAAATAGTTTTTCAACAATCTTATGTGCATGGGCACATTTGATATTAAACCCTTAAGGTTGGTAACTAGAAATGTAATCACTTGGTTAAAAGACACATGAACTTAATCAGTTATCCATTAAGGGCATACAGTTTCACCCACTTAACAAAAAAAGCATTGAGCTCTAAGTTTCATTGGGTATTGGAAAACACTAAAGTTTCAAATGACATCTTCAAAAGTTATCTGCATTGGCAGGTGAAAATTAATGCACAATTATTTTTGCATGCATATTCATTTATCTCGGAGAGCTTTCATCTTTCCAGCTCATTACATCAGAGGTATGTTTTGAATTTCTCATTTAAATATTTCGTCCACTTTTTTTCAGGGAATCTATCTATCTATCTATCTATCTATCTATCTATCTATCCATCCATCCATCTACCTATCTATATCCTTTTGAAACAAGAGGTCAGGTTTTCCTCTTTTTATGTTTGATTAATTGATTTTTATTTTACATTTTAGTTGATGCAGTATCAAGCAGAATATAGAATATATCAATTCACTTGACATTCATATTTTATATCTATTTGTTGGACAATGAATAGATTTACGTGGTTTGCAGTAAACATGTTCCTTGAGCACTAGTTTGGTGCTGGGCTGTATAGAGACCGTGACTGCAACATTTCTATCCTTAAACATGAAGGCATGTTTCGAACCCATCTTATAAATGACAAAGTTGAGTTCAGATAGGCTAATGGACTCCTGTGACTAGTTAACGTTACAGATTAAACGTTAGCCTATGTTTCAGTATGCAAGTATCAATTAATTGCCCTATTCTTAGGAACATGACCCATATGCAAAGCCAAAAACACTAAGTGCCTCTTGCTAGATGGCATTTTACTCCTCAACCTTCAAGGGCAGTGTGTCCTTTCCCTTCCCAAAGCAAGCACGCGCATGCATATGATTTTTCTTTATATTTTTTACACACACAAAAAAATTTGCCTGTTCTCATTTTTGTATCATTGAATAGGGAGTGTTTTATGGATTAATGAAATTGAGAGATGTGTATCTACCAAATAATATAAAAGGATAGACTTCGGGTCATAAAGCTTATTGTATGCATTTTGGCAGTTGTAGTTTCAAGTATTTATGATATTACTTGGTAGTGAATAGGTCCAGTTCATGACAGCTAGGTCACATGAGACCTAACCTTGGAAATGTGCTCAAGTTTTTGCTCTTAAAGATACTCGCAAATGGATCTCATCCCAAGAGTTATGGGTTGCATACAGGAGTGATGTGAAAATTACCCATATCCACTTCATTGCAAAGCACTACTCCCAATTCTGTGACCATTGCTTCTGTCAACTTGACCACACCTGACTTTTAGGAAGTCAATCGACTAACACACACACACACACACACACACACACAAACACACACACACTGCTGTAGGTCCTCAGAGGTGAAGGCGAATGTGAGAAATGCCACAGTTGGGGACTTGGTGGTGTGTGGAAAATGTTACTGTGAGAACATGCACTTACTTTTAAAAGAGCATCATCATGAAGTATAGGCTTTCAACAGAAAGAACTGCCCGTTCTTGGACAGATGAGCTAGCTCAGTAAGCTGAGTCTGATGGTCTGAATTCAGTCCTGGAACCCCTCTTGGTGACAGGAACAGCCCAACTCTTACAAGATACAACTTGAGCTCTGCATGTGATGTGGCATGCCCCCCAAATTATATAAGTTATTTAAAAAAAAAAAACCCACAAGTTCTTACATCAATACTGCTCCTGCTTCTGAAAGAAAAATCATTGATTTTTGCAGAAAAGTTCTATTTTTCTATCAATTTATTTCTATATCTATTTATCTCTGTATCAATCCTGGTCAATGTTCATATGTGTGTATGGGTGTGCACGTGCATACTTGGTGGATTAATAAAAGCAAAATTTGGATTTTAAGTAACTAAAATTTTAATGTGGCCACGTACCTGATTCTGTCCCTCAACTATGAGGGAAGATAATCTCGGGGTCAAATATACTGGGGACATATTTATAAAGTAATCAGAGACACAAATTTTGGCTTCCCTGAAAATTCTCCCATAAAGCACTTGGATGTGTTGAGAAGTTGGGAAGGTGACCTAGTCCCTAACACTGCTAGCTGCTCTTCCAGAGGACTCAGGCTCAGTTCCTGGCACCCATATTGTAGCTCATAGCCGTCTTTGTCTTTAACTCCAGTTCCAGAGAATCTCATGCCCTCTTCTGGTTTCCACAGGCAGCAGGACACACACACAAGGTGCACAATACGCTCATATGCATAAGATGCTTAAAAAATAATAATACTAAGAATTTGGCTACATGACCTGCACAGATTCAAACCAGACCAAACTCAAGCATAAAGAAGGAGAAGTAAAAACAATGTCACCAGCCCCGAAGTGACACCTGCTGTGAAGGGGAAAATCAGTTTTCTTCATTGGTGTGTCACTGAGCACATCAACCATACTACAGGCAGGGTCTGTGCCCAGGAAGGGCTGGCCAGTAGAAAATGGCTTCTATAGTTTTTGTGTACTTCTTCTGTCCTTTTTGTTGTTGTTATTTTTGGTTTCTTGTCTTACTGATTTTGTTGTGGGCTCTTTTGATTTGGGATTTTGGTTCTTTCTGGTTTTGTTTTTGAGGTAGAAAGAAGCTGGGTGGGGTGAGAGGTGGAACAGATCTGGGAGGAGTTGGGAGAAGGGACGAATATAATCAAAATATACAAAATATATCTTAAGAAAATTTCAAAGAAAAAAATCTTCAAGGAATGTGGCTATGGGATGAACACACGAATCACAGCCGAGTGTTTGCCTGCGGTGCTTGAGGTCCGGGAATCAGTTCCCAGCATGGCTATGATTTATGGAGGAGATACCATAGAGGAAGGTCACAGGTGTTTCTGACCCTTTTTACCTTCACGAGTAGTTTGTAGGCTTTGACTTTTTACAAAACCCACTTTATTTAGGGTTCATAAATGCTTCAAGCTCCCTTCTAACCCACTGACCAGAGTAGGGGGAAAGAGGGTCATAGAGAAGGGATGTTGTGACCAGAGAAGCGCTGCCGTGCAACAATGCAAGAACACCCTCTTACTGTTTGTGGGGTTCCATTCGTACGCTTTCTGAACATCACACACCCTCTCAAGTGTCTGTTTTCAGTAAAACATCACATGCCCTCTGTCTTAGTCAGGGTTTCTATTCCTGCACAAACATCATGACCAAGAAGCAAGTTGGGAAGAAAGGGTTTATTCGGCTTACTTCCACATGGCTGTTTATCACAAAGGAAGTCAGGACTGGAACTCAAGCAGGTCAGGAAGCAGGAGCTGATGCAGAGGCCATGGAGGGATGTTCCTTACTGGCTTGCTTCCCCTGGCTTGCTCAGCCTGCTCTCTTATAGAACCCAAGACTTCCAGCCCAGAGATGGCACCATCCACAAGGGGCCCTACCCCCTTGATTACTAATTGAGAAAATGCCCCACAGCTGGGTCTCATAGAGGCATTTCCCCAACTGAAGCTCCCTTCTCTGTGATAACTCCAGCCTGGGTCAAGTTGACATACAAAACTAGCCAGTACACCCTCTCACAAGACAGCTTCAAGAAAAGCATCACGTGGGAGGACTGAGTTGTTAACAAAACTAGAACTTTCCACTTCAGTAGCTCACAGTATGAAATGTCTGAGTCTGTCCATGTTGTTTGTATGTCGAATTTGGACTCCAAGAGAAGAACCTCAGAGTTCAGAAAGCTCTATTTCAAAAAGCAAAACAAAAATGAAAACCAAGGGGCTGAGTGATGGCTCCATAGGTAACATGCTTGCCCTGCCAGCATGCCAGCTTGGCCTTAGTTCAGTCCCCAGAACACACACAGAAACGTTGGGCATGGTGGTATAGGATTGTAACCCCAGCACCAGGAGGGCAGAGGCAGGAGGATCCTCGGGACTCATTGGCCAGCTAGCCTAACCAAATCAGTAATCTCCAGGTCAGCAACAGGTTATATCTCAAAAAATAAAGTGGAGAGTAATTGAGGAAGATGTATAACAGTAACCTCTGGCCCCAAGCACACATGCACCTGCACAAACATGGGCACACCCACATGGTAAAACTAAGTGGAATCCTGCTGCTGCAGTCCTGACATGTCAGAAGTCAGAAGAGACAAGGGAGACAGACAGGGCATTGGTACTCCCAAGTTCCATCATTCCATTCTGCTCTGAATTGCTGCAGATTTTGCATCCACGTCTCTCCATCAGTATGAGAAGAGCACCAAGAGGCTTTGCTAGTGTTTCATCAGATTGGTGATGTAGGCAGATCCACAACTGTCC
Source organism: Montemys delectorum (assembly GCA_019843815.1). Taxonomy (NCBI): domain Eukaryota; kingdom Metazoa; phylum Chordata; class Mammalia; order Rodentia; family Muridae; genus Montemys; species Montemys delectorum. The sequence continues at coordinate 17,687 of JADRCD010219163.1, forward strand.
CTAGAAACTGGGACTAAGACTATTTTGCTGTCATGTAGAGATGAGGCTGTTGATAGACAGATAGATAGATAGATAGATAGATAGATAGATAGATAGATAGATAGATATGATCTAACATGTTGATAAACAGCAAAGGATAAATATGTGAGCTAGGACCATGGTGTCCTATCTAAACTACAGTGTGTGGAACAACCACAGTGTTCTCCACATATACGTGTTCTCAGATCACAGGAACTAAAAAAATCAAAGTAAACAGCCACTTCTGCATAGAGCTGAATGAGGAAAACTATTTGGTTCATGCTTAGTTCTGAAATAGCCTTTTTAATCTCTCTCTCTCTCTCTCTCTCTCTCTCTCTCTCTCTCTCTCTCTCTCTCTCTCTCTCTCTGTGTGTGTGTGTGTGTGTGTGTGTGTGTGTGTGTGTGTGTGCCCTGGAGGCCAGGAATTGATGTGTGATATCTTCCTTAGTCAGTTTCCACCTAGGGGTTTTTGTTTGTTTGCTTGCTTGCTTGTTTTTTGGTTTTTTTAAGTTTGTTTGTTTTAAGTTTTTCAAGACAGGGTTTCTCTGTGTAGCTCTGGCTGTCCTGGAACTCACTCTGTAGACCAGGCTGGCCTCGAACTCAGAAATCCACCTGCCTCTGCCTCCCAAGTGCTGGGATTAAAGGTGTATACCACCACTGCCCAGCCCTGTTTGTTGAGACAACATTTCTCACTGAATCGGGAGCTCTCCAAGTACAATAGACTGGCTTCCCAGAGATTCTGAGAGATCCTCCTTATGCTGCCACCTTCCCAGTGCTGGGATTATAGGATACAAACACACTGGAATTTTTATGTAGATTCTGGGAATTGAATACAGGTCTTTAAACTTGCAGGGTAAGCTCCTTATTGACTGATCCATCTTCTTAGCCTCTCTAGTAGCTTTCAAATTTTGACTTTCAAAGCTATATAAAATATTATACAAGTAACAAATTATGGAAGTAAACTAATAGGGTCAAAGTGTCAAGAAAATAGATACCTTTCATTTTTTTTCTACCAGATAGACCACAAGAGCATTCATTACTCAACAACATATTGATGCATAAAGTAAATCTTGTGACAATTTTATATTTATGTTTGAATCTGTAAGACTCAATGTTTGTCTTTAAATATTCATTTTCATTTTAAACTGTTGTAAATATGCTATGTATAATCATTTTCAATGTACTAGAAGGTTTAAATGTTAAAAAGTTGTGAAGAAAAAAGTTGTTCGGTGAAAAGGGAAGGACTAAATGTCTACTCAGACACTTTTCAGGGGATATAGATTCATTTCTGTCTCTGCGACAAAATACCTTGACAAAAAGCAACTTTGTGGCGGGGGGGGGGGGGAACTTTGGGAACTCAAGGCAGGAGCTTGAAGCAGCTGCTCACATCACACCCACAATGGAAAGCACAGGAAAATGTGTGCATGCATGTTCACTTACTTGCTTGCTCATGCCCAGTTCTCATTTCTCCACTGCTCCTAGGCAGTTCAAGATCTGCCTAGGGAATGGTGCCGACAACTGTGGTCTTCGATCTTCCCATGTGAATTAACTCAATCAAGACAAACTCCAGTAGATATTCATACTCTGTCCAAACCAGTATAGACAACTCATTGATATTCATCCCAGGTAATTCTAGGTCATAACAAGTTGACAACGAAAACTAGTTGTCATAAATAGGGTAGAGGAACTCTTCCTCCTATCTCAACCTCTAAGTTAGCCCTCCTGCCCTTCACTTTCACATTTCTGGGGTACACATTTCCTCTCTTCCTCCCAAATTCCCATAGCACATTGTCCCACCCTTCCAGATGCTCAGCTACCTTGATCCTTGCATCAGGTTAAAAGAAAGAAAGAAAGAAAGAAAGAAAGAAAGAAAGAAAGAAAGAAAGAGAGAAAGGGAGAAAGAAACAAAGAAAGAAAGAAACAAAGAAAGAGATTTCAGTCTCTATGCCCTTTATTACCTCATAGTTACTTTTCCCATTGTTTCGGCAAAACTTCTCAAGCAAGTAAGTAAATAAGTAATGATTTATTCCAGCTCAGAGTTTGAGGGCACAGTCCATCACAGTCTTTCAAAGTATGGTGGCAAGGATGTGAGGCCGCTGGTCACATGGCATCCACAGTCAGGAAGCAGAAAGAGATGGATGCTGGTGTTCAGCTTACTTTTTCTTCTTATTCAGTCTAGACCCCCCACCAAGCCCATGAGATGGCACCATCCATAATCAGAGTGGATCTTCCCACATCAATTAGCCTAATGCAAAAACTCCCTCATATATATGACTAGATGTTTGTCCCCACAGTGTTTCTAAATCAAGTTGACAGTAATTTTTTTTTATTCTTGAAAATACATTTATTTCTACTATGTTATTACATGATTTGTTTCTCTTAGCTTTAATCCTAATTTTTTTTTTTTTTAGTTTAATCTATTTTTCTTATTTACTTTACATCCCACTAACTGCGCCCCTTCCGGTCACCCCACCACAAATACAATCCTTCCCCCTTCCCTCTCCCCATCTCCTTTGAGTAAGTGGGCTCCCCCCCCCCCCATACCCTCCCCCCTGGCACTTCGAGTCTCTGCCTGACTAGGTGCTTCCTCTCCCATTGAGGCCAGACAAGGCAGCCCAGCTAGAAGGACAGGTAACAGCTTTTGGGATAGGCTCCGTCCCAGTTGTTTGGGGCCCACATGAAGACCAAGCTGCCCATTTGCTACATCTGTGTGGGGAGATCTATGCCCAGCCCATGTATGTTCTTTGGTTGGTGGTTCAGACTCTGAGAGCCCCAAGGGTCCAGGCTAGTTGACTCTGTTGGTTTTCCTATGGAGTTCCTATCCCCTTAGGAGCCATAATCCTTCCTTCTATTCTTCTAAAAGAGTCCCCGAGCTCCATCCACTGTTTGGCTATGAGTGTCTGCATCTATTGACAGTAAAATTTAGCTATTGTAACAGGAAACACTCTGCTTACACTTTAGACTAGGCACGTCAGCATCTCTGAAAACTCCTGAGATGTACCTCTTTTTATTTTGTCTCATCTTGCTCAACGTGCCCCACTATGTACTTCTACTGTTCTTACTGTTCTGGGCACTCTGTCTCTGTCTTTGCCAAAGCATTGACATGACCTGATATGCTGGCCTTGCTGAGTTATTTGCTTTGAGCCAGGGATTCATCTTAACTCTCTGTCCCAGCAGCTAGGTCAGTTTGTGGCATAGAGGTGGGACTTGATCAATGTTGCTTAACTCTAAAACTAGTTGGAATTAGTTATTCTAATTCACTTCTTATCCCTTCTTCAGTCTCTCTGACTCACAAAGGTGGGTTGGGTATATATCAGTCATCTCAGGCCTTAACCCTTGGTGCATTGGAGATCTTATAAATATTTGTTGAATGAGTGAATGAGGGTGAGTGAATGAGGGTGCCGTGACCCCAATTTTCCACTCAGGTTACAGCATGCTATAGAAAAGAGAACAGAAAAATGTTGTGGGGAATATTTAAAAAGATGGTTTCTCAATCTCTCCTGCCCCACTGGACCACTTTCCTGCTCGAGTGCCAGTACTGGTCGGCCACATCACTCCGTCCCAGAGGGGTCCTGCTATTCTTTCCCAGCTTGCAAGTTCATCTCGTTTACATGCAACGCCCCATACACCCCACAGTCATCTAGCGGCTAGTTACCCGGTAGAAACATGTCTCTTAAAGCTTAATTATCCAATAAGGTTTATATATCAATAAGATCACAATTTACAAGATGCCAATACAATAATTTCAGAGCCAAATGATAAAGCTAATGCTTTAACCCAACTATTCTAACCTTGTGAAAACCTTAGCTACTTGTGGCTGTTTAAAACCACAGGGGTCTGGATCATCCTCCTGTTCGTCTGCCTCCATGTTGACTTCTCCTGCTTCTCCCCTGGCCTCCAACCTATCTTCACCCTAAACTTCTAGTTCCGCCTCTCTATTCCTGTCCAAGCACAGGCTTGTCACTGCCCTAATGTGATTGGACAGAGAAAATGCTGCAACGGAAAAATCTCATCTGTACAAGCCAGCGTTATTGTTGTTGTTGTTGTTGTTGTTACTATTATTATTTACAACTTTTTATCTTTAAATTCACTGTTGAGAAGAAACTATAGATTTCTTTTCTTTATGTGTGCCCAAAGAAAACATCTGCTTGAGCCTGAAAAAAAAAAGCATATCTATGGGTAAGAAAAGCAGAGAAAGCAAAAAGCTTTCCAGATATTTCCAGCAAACCTGATCCATAAAGGTTTTGGAAGAAAGCCATCAAGGAGATGTAGCCCAGATAGAATAAACCCCTTCCTAGTGCTAACTTGTTCATTCAGTATCATGGCCATGCATGAATTTCTCACATGATCACTGACACATTTATTATTCTGGTCATCCATTCACTCAGAGACATTCAATCACATGGTCATTCATTCATTCATTCATTCACTCACTCACTCATCCTCATGACCAATTGTTCATTCAGACTGTCATTTATTCATGCACTCATGAGTGTATCCATATGGTTCATTCATGGTCATTCAACAAGCCCATTTTGACCATCTTCCTTAGGATAAGTGGATCTCCCTATCCTAGGAAATAAAAATGAATGACTGACAAACTTGCCCTCCAAGATTTCAGGTCCTAATGGGTAACTGACAACAATTGACCAACTCTTCAAATGCTGGAAGACAGGTGCTAAGGTAACAGAAACTGTGAGCAAGGCCAAGGCC
>JADRCD010219163.1:27427-41466 GCA_019843815.1 Montemys delectorum
TCTAAGAATTCATGGTCCTATTGGGAATAGGGGTATGTGTATGTCATCAGACAAGGATGCTGGAGTTCAGAGAGAAAGGACAGACTCATTACAAGCTGATTAGCTGGCCTCTGAAGCAGAGAGGGTATTTTCAGGAGGGCTTTACATTCCCTGACCCAGACCTGGAATCAGCAGTCTCTCTAAGGACATCTAAAAGTAGAGGTACAGAGGAAATGTGTTCCAGGTGGAGACAAATGGGCCAAAGCTCAGAGGTAGGAAAATTGGAGATGGAGTTGTGAAGGAGTCAGGGTGGTGGAACCAGGCCAGGCATGCAGGAGAGAAGAGGGTTGTAACCAGACCCTGTTTGCAGTCTGGGATGAGTGTTTGGGATCAAGGATTAGGGAAGCTATCTACTTGCAAGCAAGACTAGTTACTGGATTCCAACAATGATCTAGCAATACAGGATAGCTCATAAAGGACATTAATCAGGACATTTATGATATGTGATGATGATTTTTAGTTGTCGACTTGCCACAATCTAGAGTCACCTGGAAAGAGATCGAGGAATTATCTAGATTAGTCTGTCCTGAGGGTATTGTACTGTTAACTGCCCTAGTCCACTACAGGTGACAACATTCCCTAGATGGGACCCTGAACTGTATGAGAGTGAAGAAGAAAGCTGGATAAACACAAGCAACAGCAACCAAAGATTTGTTTATTCTCTTTATGCTTTGACTGTGGGTGTGATATGATTAGCTACTTCATGTCCCTGCTCTGGCTTCCTCAAAATGATGGTCGTGACCTGAAATTGTAAGTGAAAAAAAACCTCCATTGTCAAGGTATTTTATTACAAAGACAGTCTCATAAGAAGATAACCCTCGTGCTGTGATAGCCATCTTGATTTCTGTGAGTGTGCTCTGATGTTTCTGCGGTGATATAATCTAAGGATATGTTTCTGAGAATGTATTCTCATTGGTAAGCAGTATCAGTACTGTAGGAATTAGAGGTTGGTGGGTCAAACTGTGTAACAGCCAATGTTCAAAGTGGCCGAGAACTTTTACATCCCAACTGTGCTCTGAGATAATACTTTCTGCTGAAGAAATCAAAAGTTCTAGGAGGCTTGGCTGGCTTCAAGATGGGGCCAAAGATGGACAAGACGGGGCTGGAAGCTGGTATGTTTTGTTATATCCAATAACTAGAAGCTATTAAAGACTGGCTGGGCTGTAGAACAAAACTCAGGATCAACTTGGAGATGTTAGCACTGATCAAACACTGGACAATTTCAGCATGGAGTAATTTCAGTAATGATGGCAGTGACTCAACGTGCATCATCCATGCATGCAGCTCTCAGTATCACAGTGACATTAAACAAACGTCCATGTGCCATCATCATTGAAAGATGCTAGAGAACCAATCGATAAAGAAAGCATTGGAGATGCTTTTGCCTCTTCTGTGTGAATGCACCAGTTGAAACCAAAAGGCTAGATGCTTCATTTATGCTTCACCAGAGTACTGCTCCTAAAAAGTGAGTAAGGGATGCTAAAGCTAGAGCACCACAAGTCCGAGCCTCTTTGTGAACGATGACTATAGACATCAATAACAAAAACAGAGACAGGTAGATTATGTGTCTCTTATGCAACAGTGAAATAGTCTTGACAAAAATGTTAGTCCACTGATCAGATCTACAGATCTGTCAACTCGCTCATATGCGAATACAATGACAGGAAAACATCTCTAAGAATACCATAGGGATGTGAATAGCAATATCCAGGATTGGCAGGGATGGGTAACACAAGACAGAAAACCTGACTTCATTAACAAATAAATTACAAGGAAAAGAAGAAAGAAGATAGAAAGACACACAGAAAGAGAAAGTAAAGATATTTAAAGGCAGAGGTTGTATACAAAGAGATAGAAATGAAAAGATGATAGAAACAGAGAAATAAAGATTATAGATGGAGAGACATGTATGATAGACATAAAGGGCTGCAAGAGATGATGCAACAGAGATTAGAGAAATGATTATATATTATACACATGGACACATGATAGAGGTGAAGGTAGAGAGATAATAGAGACAAAAATAGAGATAGATGACTGTCTTAGTCAGGGTTTCTATTCCTGCACAAACATCATGACCAAGAAGCAAGTTGGGGAGGAAAGGGTTTATTCAGCTTACACTTCCACATGGCTGTTGATCACCAGAGGAAGTCAGGACTGGAACTCAAGCAGGTCAGGAAGCAGGAGCTGATGCAGAGGCCATGGAGGGATGTTCCTTTACTGGCTTGCTTCCCCCGGCTTGCTCAGCTTGCTTTTTTATAGAACCCAAGACTACCAGCCCGGGGATGGCACCACCCACAAAGGGTCCTATCCCCTTGAACACTAATTGAGAAAATGCCCCACAGCTGGATCTCATGGAGGCACTTCCCCAACTAAAGCTCCCTTCTCTGTGATAACTCCAGCCTGTGTCAAGTTGGCACACAAACCCAGCCAGTACAATGACATAGAAACATAGGTAGACATTTTACCTATTTTACAGTGAAATAGTCTTGACAAAAATGTCAAATGACATATATGTAAAAATGAGAGAGACACAGAAATAGAAATAATACAGGCTGAGACTATAGAGACAATGAGAAATAGTGATGATAGAGATATTGGGAGATGATATAGACAGAAATATGATATAATATGACATGATATGATATGACAGAGAAGCAGATGATAGAAAGTTGGCTGTTGTGTAGCATTTTCCTGAGACAAAACCTGCCACCTTGACAAGAGTCCCAAAGACACAGGATACTCTAAGGGGAATGGTCACATTCCATCCTACAGGGAATCTCCTATGCTTTAGGAAGGCCCTAACTGACCACCAAATGTTTTAGACTCCTTCCCTCCCAAGCTTATATAAGCTAGAGGGGTAGCTGAATCTCAGACAAGCTGGGCTACCTGGAAGTGACTTGGATCAACTGAGCTACACGGAAAGGCCACTCTCCTGCAATAAACCCCAGGTTTCCACCTTTCAGTAACTGTCTCCATACTGAGGTGGCCTGTTCTTGACATGTTCTACCCTTGAATCATTTCTGCTCCTGTAGTAACCCCTCACTCCACTCCTGTAAGTAAACTCAGCAATGCCTAGTGGCTTACCAAGCTGGACTCTGGCCATGTCTTCACTTGATCTACTATTGGTTCACTGCCTGGTATGACTGGATGTTTGTTTGTATCTCTGCAGGAACAATGTCACACAACAATGACAAAAACAGAGGTAGAAGTAGAGAATATAATGATACAAAAATGGTACAGACAGAGATCAAGAAATGATAGCGACGAGAGACAAAGATGATAGACATGTAGACAGAGAGAATAGAGATAGCGATGGTGAGAGACAAGAGAAAGAAGAGGTAGATATTAGAGATGAAGGTGATGGAGACAGAGATATATGATAGACACAGATATATGATACAGAGATACAAGTGATAGAGATGTGACAGAGACACTGCTGGCAATGGAGAGGTTAGATAGAGAGAGAGATAGGAAAAGAGCAGAGGTCATATCAACTCCTTGCAAACATGGATGGTATTTTATCTTACTAAAGACAAACTAAAAATGCCTATAATGAGATCTAGGAGTGTGGTGCTATCGAGAAATTAATATTGTTTTCCCTTTAAGGTATAAGAACCCATTCTGGTCACGTTTCTTAAAAGTTCCTTCTTTTTTAAAAACTGTAAATGAACAAACCGATACCCTGTGTGCTCTTTGGCATAATAAAATGGTGCGAGGGAGATCTGGGTGGCAGTGTAGAGTTAACATTAAACCTGTGGTTGCTGCATCATGATGGTATACACTTCTCTACATGTTTGAAACATTGTATAATTAAGAGCTAGTAATAAAATCAAAACAATAATAAAGCAAAAGGAGGACCGGGCAGGGACCTGGCAAGGACAAATGCCAGGCTTATCTGAACAAGCTTCTGGGAAGCTGGCCTTGGCAGAAATCCTGGCCGGGGAGACACTCGGGTCTTTCAGTTCTTGGCTGTTTATTGGCTCCAGCTCTCCTTTGTTTGAATTCACTTGTCTCCTTTTGAAAAGCTACACACCTTTAGCATTCTAGTCCAGATTCATTCTGCATCGAAGCCTTTTCTGAGAGCTCCTCCCTCCAGGCATGGCAGATCTGTTTTTCCTCCCCTAATCTTTAGCCCAGGGGTCTGTGTAGGATACCTGTCTATTTTCCCCCTGTCTTACACAATACTTGTCATACAATGGATACTGAAATTGCCAAATGAAGGGCATAGATAATTCTGATATTTGAGTGCCCTGGGCAAGCGAGTGCCACTCACAGCCTGCAGTGTGGAATGAAAGCAGATAATACTCAAGACTTTTGATATACTGAGTCTCAGAATCTCAAAGGACTCCCAATATTAAATCACTGAAAAGTTAGAGCCAGCACTACACATCTGGAAGCTTCCTTCTCCAGGAATTAGAGCCATTAAGGAGAACAGACCTGTAAGAGGGGAGGAATGGCCCGTGACAACAACCTGGGGATAGGCACTGGGGAACTAGGAAGGCAGATGTTGAGAGAGAGAGAGAAATGAGGGAGGATAAGGGCAGGGATGAAGAAGAGGATAAAGGAGAGAAAGGGGGCGGACAGGAAGGATGAAGGGAAAGATGGAGAGAGGGAAGATGAAAGGGAAGAAAAGGAAGAAACTACAAAAGGGAAGGATAAAGGAGGAGGAAGGGAAGAGAGGAGTAGAAGCAGGAAGGGAAAGAAGAAAGGGAAGAGGAAGAGAAGAAGGGAAGGAGAAATGGAGAGATGAGGAGGAAGCAAGGGAGGAGGAGGCAGAAGAGAACCAACTATGTTTACGAAGGAGCATGATATAGAACAGTTTCACATAGCTACTTAGGAAAAATCAGGCCCTAGAAATGGGCTAGAATGAGCTGGAAAGGAGGTTCTCCACAACTGACAAAAGCAGTTTCAGCAAGGGACGGAGGTGATCACAGGCTGGAAGCTGGACCTGAGGGTCAGTGGAGTCAGAAGTGTTGAAAAAAAAAAAAAAAAAAAAAGGAACTTTGGCTGCCTTCCTTGAGGCTGTTGGGGCAAAGCACACATGCCTACGCCAAACATGTTCCCTGGCGTTGCAGAAGAGGGCGCTGTAAGAGAAAACAGTGCGAGGGGCAGCCTGAGCTGGAGAGATGCTTGAGAGTCCAACTTTCGAATCTCTTGTTTTCTGCTTTTCTCCTATTTCTGATGGAATGTGTGAAATATTATCCGTCCCTAGAGCTAAGAGCAAAACTATGTAACAGCATGCAGCATCGATGCTCTGATGTGATGTGTCGAGCTGTTCTGTGTTCTACTTCCACAAATCCACAGAGTCCTGCCAAGCCTGACCCATAGTGCTGTGGTTAAGAAACCGAGACCCTGGGAGATTAGGGAACTCAAACAAAGTTGACTCATGAAACGCAGACTCAACACTTGAACCCACTGTTCCAGCTTCATGGCAGCCTGTGTCCTTTGCCACGCCCTGTGGCCTCTTCGGTGAAGTGAGGTAAGTTTTATTGCACCATTTTATAAGAAGAGCAAATCAGCTCTGCAGACAAGTAGCTTGCCAGCTCATCAGAGGCAGAGCCAAGCTTCAGGTCCACAGGTTCCCAAGCCAAGTCTAGGATGCTCCGTTGCCTCTTGTTGCTCTTCTGGGCAAAGAACACAAAGACATTGTCTGCGAAAAGTGAGAGAAAATTCCAAGGAAGATTACCCATTAGCAAACGTTGAAAATAAGCACAGGGCCAAGGAGAAGCTAAGCCACCAAGCCTGATGACTCCAGTGCAACCCCAGAGATCCAGTACTGGAAGGAGAAAACTGATTCCTGCAAGTCGTCCTCTGACTCCCAACCCCCCCCCCCCCCCCCGTAGCCACCACATGCATGAATAAACCAATACATGTAAAAACAGAGGCAGTTTCAACACATAGGCTATCACCAACAAGCAAGCGAAAACAGAAAAGAAGAATGACTAAGACCTAAGACCCATTGAAGGTTCAGTCATGAGCTCACGGCAGCTGTGGTGACCAATGCAAGACTAGGCCCATGAACATTCCATCAGGCACAGTGGGGCACCCAGAAGGCTTCCCCCCCCCCCCCCCCCCCCCCCCCGTCCCCCGAGAGACTATGGACAGTTAATAGTCACTGGGAAGAGTCATTCTCCTCCGGGGTGCTGTAGTCTGTGCTCCAGTAAAAAAAAAAAAAAAAAAAAAAAAAACTTCATCCACGCTATGCCCAAAACCCTAATTAAACTTGGTGAGTCCCAAAAATAAATAAATAAATAAATAAATAAATAAATAAAAAGTCATCAAAGTTGGGGGTGGTCACTGAGAAGAGAAGTTTCAGTGGGAGAGAGAGAGATGAGAAGGTGTCCGGAAGGGAAAGAAAATGACCAAAACCCTTTATATTCATATATGAAATTGTCAAAGAATAAAAAGAGGTTGAGATTCATTATATTCATTTGTGAAGTGTCCAAATAATAATTGGAAATTTATGTTAAGATGAAGAAAAAAATAGTTTCAAGGTAAAACTGAAGAACTTAGTTCCAGTGTGAAGGAGATGTTATAGTGTGTGGTGGTAGGATTCCAAACCAAATACAAGGAAGAATTCGTGCAGGTAAGGGTGTGCACAATGATACCATTTTCTTTGGGGCAGGGAAAGGAGAATAAGTTTGTAACACGAGACTTGGAGCCTTGGGACACAGCAAATCGGTTCCAACTATGACAGAGGAAGGCTCTGTTCGAGTGGCTCCCCCTGCTCTTGTCTAGGCTCTCTTGACATCGCTACATCATGCTGGCTGGTCCTGTCAGACATCTGTCTGTAAACAGAGGCTGCCTTTCAGACCCAGTCAGATGAGAATCCCGTGTGATTCCTATCCGCGTCTATACAGGGCAGAATGAGATCACTGCGTCTGTCCCTGGGAGTGTCACCTCCGTGCTCTGAGGCAGCAATCTGACCTAAGATTACAGAACCCAGGCCTTTATCTGCCAGACCTCACTGAGACTCCCTGGGAATTATGCTGACTTCAATGTCTCTTCTCCTTCTTTTCTATGAAACACTACGGGCGGTGATTCCCCTCCCTGTTGGTTAGGAGGCCCTGTGGTCTCTCTGGGCCAACAACCACTCTTGGCTCACAGACTCCTATTGGCTTTCAGACAATCCTGGCAGACAACACTGCCCAAGATTTGGCTCACGGCCTGCCCTACTGTGTTTTTAGAGCAGTACTGACAACAGAAGGATTCCGAGTGCAGAGGCTCAATGCCGTGGGTTAAGTTCACCCGATTTAAGGGGTGAGAGAAATAGTATAGCTGCTAGCTGTATGCATCTGGGCCCCACATATGGTTACTCTAAGATGTGGCGCATTCTGGAGTCTGGATGCCTTTCCCTGGGCTCCACAGGATATTTGAAGCATCGCCAGAAAGAGCTGCCATGGTACAATGGTCCTGAAAGTAAGAGTAGAGATCAGTGACTGCTGGCGTACCTGTCAACATCTTCACCAGACACGGGCTCTGGAATAGGCACCCTGACATAGTGCTGACTTGGGCCTGACCCCTCCTGATAATCTTTCATCAACAGAGTACGAAAAATATCATCATCCCTCTTGTATGTGTCTGAGGATGTACATATATGTACATATGGAGTCCAGAAGACAACTGTGGGTATTGTTCCTTTATGCGCCTTCCGGGTAAAAAATTAGTAAAAGCTTTTCACTCATGTAGAACATACCGATACTCTTGCCTGGCTGAGCAGTGAGCCATGAGGATCCACCTGTCCCAGCCTCCCAGCAGTGGGATTATGAGAGCTCACCACCATGCCCAGTCTTTTAAACATGGCTTATCGGTGGTTGATCTCTGTGTGCCGGGCAAGCGTTTTAAGGACTGAGTTTTCACCCTATCCCCAACCAACCTCTTTAACGCGTGAAAGCGTTAAGTCAGAGAAGAACCAGGACTCACTCAAAGTCAGCATCAGCGTCTCTGAGCTGGGATCTCACAGGGGCAGGGTTGGAACTCAAAGGGACATTGGTCTCCTCACGCTCCTGCTCTACAGAGTAAAGGGATGTCTCTTGCGGATGAGGATTCGTGAAGAAGAAATTAGTGTACTTGTACTCCACCTGGAAGTGTCCACTCAGGCCTTCGTTTTCACAGAAGGCACTGACCTACGTAGGTGCACCCTCTGACCTACCAACAAAATCCAAAGAAGGCAAATCAGGGTGAGTCTAGAAAACTAGGACTCAACGTAACTAATGGATCAAAAAATTAGGAAGTCTGACGGTTTAATGTGAAACGGAAGTTACAGTCACAACAAATAATTTTTAATTAAGTCAAATGTCAAGACCCAGTCATCCTCCATCACAGATTTATTCTTTGGAGAAATCTGCCACTGGCACCTCCAAATTTAATTTCCTGGAGCCCATGGTTGGCATTCATTTTATCATTTTAATAATCTTTAATATTGTGTCAAAGATTAAAATCTGCCATGCACATGTAGACTCAGGGTCCTACAGAGAGCTGAGGTCACATAGAGTAAAGGAGGCTGGGACATTTGGAGAAAGGGAGGTGGGACTCTGGGCTGAGGGCAGCCAAGAACATGAAAGGGAGCAACCAGGATGGTGGGGTGTTGAGGCCAGGGCCAGTTGTGTCAATAGCAAGTGAGTGGGGATGTTTTTAGGGAGAGAACTCGCAGGGGCCAGGGATGTTTGCCACTCTGGGGACAACGGGGCCCCACATCTCACACATCAAGCATAAGCGCTGTGCAAGCTGAGTATTCTCTGGCGGACCTTTGTTGTCTAATTTGTCTTTCTAATGTACGCTGGAAAAACTATTGCCCAAAGTGCAAGCTGACATTTTACAAAGGTCATAGCTTATAAACAAGGATGGGCTCCAGTCCCAGGACCTACCTAGGTTTCTCAATCCACAAAATTGAGAGTCACAGCTTTCCCAGCTGGCACCAAATGCCTGGAGGATTCCTGGAGAACTAACTGCTGGTCTTCAGTCCAGGTTAGAGGCTAAAGAAGCAATCGGTGAAGAAGGATGGAGCACGGCAGCAGCCGCAGCAGAAATCACAAAGGCTGCAAACTTGGCCAGGGCGGGTGAATTTACAAACAAGATGCAAAGGTAGGCAGGCAAAGAACGAAACTTTTTTTCCCCCCTGATACCTCCTGTGTATGGGATGCTGCCAAAAGGAGGAGTGGGTCCTCTCACATGAGTTAGTAATAATCAAGAAATTCCCTCACAGGTATGCCTAGGAGCTGGCCTCATGGGGAGTACAGCCCTTGCTAAGTTAGGGAAGGATGTTAGCCACCAGAGCAACCTTTGTCAGGCCTCCTGACCTCTGTGAGTCTTCGTATGTGTCTGAAACTCATCCTCTGTAGGAAGGATGATGGAATGGGAGTTTACAGGTGTCAAGGCACACAGGGGACTCTTTACTGACTCGATTTTAGGCCCCAACATTACCTTGCTTACTATTGTTATTACTATTATTGTTGTTGTTATTATAGTTTATTGTATTTTGTGTGTGTGTGTGTTCCTGCTTGTCTGCATGTATACAATGGACATGCAGGCAGCCTCAGAGTCCAAATGGTTATAAGCTACCCCCACGTACATGTGGGGAATTGACCCCCTCCCCCGGTCCTCTGCAGAAGCAGCAAGGATCTTTAGCCCCCGAGCCCTTTCTCTGGCTCCGTGGCCTGCTTCTTGCTCTGGTGCTGTGAGGATCCGTGGGTAATCCGGGCACTGGCTTCCAGGTAGCCTTCTCCCTCCTCTTAGTTTCCGGAGCCTCCCTCAGAATGCCAACGCTCCGAACATGCACACCCTGCTGCTGCTGGGTTGCATCCATTTGTTAGCCTTTGGTAGCTAGCCTTAGACTACAGCACACACTTGATAACCCGTCCTTCGGGTGTGTCAGGGGCCAAATCCCTCCCCGGCACTTCCTGCAACCATGAGCACATGACTCAGAGGAGGAAAAAGGAATCCACACAGACGTGAACAGCTGGCGATTGACTTTTCTTCTCCCAAACCGAGGCCCTCTCCTTTAGAAACCCCGGAGAACCTGCATGATTAAAAACTGGAATTCATTAGAATACTTAAAATCCAGCAGCAGCCACTTTCAAAGCTGCAGCCAACGGTGCCTCCACCACCTCCAAGTATTCCCGTGGGCACCAACAGCTTCAAGAGAGAGACCCCAAACAGTGCCCAGAAGGCCACGAAAAACCATCTGCAGCCCCAGGGACAGTAGGAAACATTAAGAAGTGGGTACACTTGTTGGCCATGAAAAACTGGAGGCCTTTAATGAGCACTCACATAAGCCTTGTTTTAAATTTAGCATCCATGCTTCTACCAACATTGGTTTGGTTAGTTATCTCAATATCTAAAAGTAGGGATAGGGTTGGGAAGATGGCTCTGCGGAAGCTGTTTGTGGCAGAAGCACATAGACCCGAGTTTGGATCTCTAGAACCTACGTAAAGTCAAGTAGAGTCGAGGATATCTGTAATCTCAACATGACTGCACAGATCTGAGAGGCAGAGAGTCGAGAGAGGAGTCTCTAGGAGCCTTTAGGCCTAGACTGCCACAGACAGCAGGGCAGAGAGACCCTGTCTCAGACAAGTTGGAGGGCCCAGGTTGTCCTCTGACCTCCACAGGCATGCCTTCGTTCTTATGGCTCCTACATACACAAACAGAATACACACATACACACGCACACACACACACACACACACACACACAGATAAACACATGTACACACATGCAAGCACACACGGGGAAATAAATCTATAACAGTACGATACTGGTATCCAGGAATCTTCAAATAGTCATTGCTCTTCAGCAGAAGATAGTCTCAAATAGCGCCTAGTTTCCGAGATGCTTAATAAACCAGACTTGTAAAGTTACGATTGTAAATTCCATAAAAACACATCTGACCCAGTACTGAAAAGTGGATTTCCCTGTGGCTGTGGGGAGAAGACATTAAAACGGAGCTATTGCTAATATCTGCCATGAAGATCGTGTGATGGTCAATAGTGACTGCCAACTTGAGACACTCTGGGGTAGCTGAAGGTCCAAGCTCCCAGGCCTGGCCGTGAGGTCGGAGGCTCCTGTTAAATATGGGTGGTACCATGCCATGGACTGAGGTCCTGGGCCGAATTAAAGAAAGGAGAAAAGAAAAGCGGTGCAGGGGTGCCCATCTGCCATATTTCCTGACCCTGACCGGAAAGAATGTGAGCACGTGCCCTATGTCCCGGCTGCCATGCCGTCCTTCTGTAACAAACTGTATCCCTTAACACTGTAAGCCCCGGACCTTCTGAAGCCACCTTTGAACAAACTGATGGCTACGGATAGCGCTCTCCTTCATGTACCCTTATGATCATACTGTCGTTCCTATTTCGAAGGCAGCCAGATGGGGATTGAGCTCCATGGTTTTGTAGTTAGTTGAAAGGATCCCATGATTCTCTGTTGGCTCCTCTCTGATCTCCCACTTCCAGTGAAGAGTACGTCTCGATTCCTGATCATCAATAGTGTGGGAACACTAAACCGAAACCCGGCAAAGGAGGAGGAGGATGTGGTGGAGAGAAATGATGCTCTATCTTCTCTCTGAAGAGAAATTCCTATTTTTAAAGGTTTGTTTTGTTTTTATGTGTATGTGTATGTGTATGTGTATGTGTATGTGTATGTGTATGTGTATGTGTATGTGTATATGTATGTGTATGTGTATGTCTCTCTCTCTCTCTCTCTCTCTCTCTGTGTGTGTGTGTGTGTGTGTGTGTGTGTGTGTGTGTGTGTGTGTGTAGGTACCCATGGAATTCAGAAGAGGGCATCAGATTCCCTACAGTTGGGTTTACAGATATTTGTGAGTCACCTGACATGGGCACTGGGAACTGAACCCCAGTCCTTGGCAACAGTAGTGCTCACTCTTAGCCAGCCCTAGAAAAGTCTCCTTCACAGTGTGTCAGTGGATAACTAGCAACTCCTTTTAAAGTTAGTGATCCCACATTCTGTGTATGAAGCTAATAAAATGAGAGGCTAGGATGGCAGGTGAGGCAAGAAAACTGTCCGCAAGGTGAGCAGTGCTCCCACTCGAGATGAGCAGTGCTCCCACTCGAGATGAACAGTGCTCCTTACTCTAAAGCCATATTAACACCCCAAAGAAAAGATGGTTCTCTTCCACAAGTTAGATCCTGCGGTGAATCTACCTACCTACAACATTCAGGAGGAAATACTATTTATTGTCTCTGCTCTCCCCCTCATCACCGCTGTGTGGAAGGACCACATCTCTCCCCACACCTAAGTTCTCCCAAATGTTATCTGCACAGGCATCACCAAAACCTGCCTCGGCTCTTTTTATGAAACTTGAAATCCTTTTCATAGAGACCACACCCCACCGACTGGCCCCGGGCTTGCAGCACTGGGCTTTATGTTAGTTGGACATTTGCCTCGTATGTGTTACCAAATGCCTGTGGGAGGTGGCGCGGCATTCTGTCTCTTTTAACACTGCAAGGTCTCAAGTGTGGGACATCCTAATCCAACCACATTCTCATGTCTCTGCTCCAAGGTGTCATTCATTTGGAAGCTCTCTTGAGTTTCGTATCCATTCCCTTCCACTCCTTAAACTGCCTCATTATAGTCTGACCCTTTAAGCACAATGTTATCTGGTTATCACTAAAAAAAAAAATCACAAAATCTATAGTGTAAATATAAAAATAATGTGTATATCTTAACTGCGTATTCTATTTTTAAAATTTGTGCTAGCAGATATTAATTGTATATCTCAATATACTCAGTGTGTTGTTCTTCTAAAAGAACTTTTATTCGTTTAGTTATTTGGAGGCCACCCGCACGCTTGGCTCTCAGATGGAGGTCAAAGCACAGCTTGGGGAAATCAGTTCTTTTGCCAGCGTGGGGGTTCTAGGGATTGAACTTAGATCCTTTAGATTCTCTGGCTTGACAGCAAGCACCCTTGCCCACAGAGCCATCTTCCCAGCCCCACTGCTATGTGTAAAATCATTTTAACAGATATGCTGCACTCTTTCACAGGCCACGGGTGCCCTTTCTGAGGGAAACCTCTGTGCCCAAGAAGGAAACCACAGAACTCGTCCTGACTTTTTCACTTCCTCTCAGCTCTTCGAACATCCCCATAGTCCTGGAGACGTGACTCACCAGTTTTGCTTTTTTTAAAAAAAAAAAATAAAATACTATTTCCATTTGCCCAGGTGGTAAGATTACATTTCAGGATTGAAAGGTGGGGACAAGGTGGAGGAGGGATTGCTGACACAGCACCTGCACTCTTTTTTGGTGGAATTTCATCAAATTTCTGCTTGCAGCCTAATCATCTTACTGGGAATTAAGAAAACACGGGAATGTTTAAATTGTGACATGCACCCACGGCTCCTAATAGCCTTGAATTTAATCCTGGGAGGTACCTTTTCACACCAAGTAATCCCATGAAGAAACTTCCTTTCTCTGTGTTTTGTGAGCTATGCCTCCAAAAACCCATGACGGCATGTCTAAAACTATGGACGCAGCGCCATCTAGCTGTAGCAGTGGGTGGCTCAGGAACCCACGCTTCAACCCTGGGTCTGCAACTCACCCAGACAAACAGAGAAGCAGCTCTGAGAATTGCTCACACTGAAATGCACCTGCTAACGAGGGAGAGTCAGGAATTCAACGTGAGCCTGGGCTACAGAGCCAGAACCTTACGTGACCAGTGAAGAACGTGGCTCAGGAGAAGGCTCATTTGGTAAAGTACCTGCTTTGTAAGCCTGAGAATCCAAATCCCATACCGGGAATGTCATACCAAAATGTCAGGCACGATGGTTTGTGCCTGTAATCCTAGAACTGGAGAAAAGGCCATAGGCATAGCCAGCCTAGCTTATTTGATGAGCTCCAAGCCAACGAGAGATCCTGTCTCATAAAAGCAAGGTGGATGGTACCTAAGCAACAGCTGGGATTGACCTCTGGCTTCCACATACACATGTTCACATGTGCAACAGAGAGAGAGAGAGAGAGAGAGAGAGAGAGAGAGAGAGAGAGAGAGA
>JADRCD010219164.1:940-29289 GCA_019843815.1 Montemys delectorum
CTACCAAGCCTATTTCAGGTACTGACCTTAGGTCATTAGGCTTGGTGACAAGCACCTTTAATTTTCGTTACTTCTTTGAGAATGTCATACATGCAAATAGTGTGTGTTGGTCATAAGCACCCTCTCCTTTCCAATTCCTTCTCTCCCAACTCTCTCTCTCTCTCTCTCTCTCTCTCTCTCTCTCTCTCTCTCTCTCTCTCTCTCTTTCTTACTTTCTTTCTTTCTTTCTCTCTTTCCTTCTTCCTTCCTTCCTCCTTTTCTTCCTTTCTTTTTTCTTTTGGGTTTTAAAACAGAGTTTCTCTGTATAACATAACCCTGGCTATCCTTGAACTTACAGAGATCTGCCTGTTTCTGCCTCTCAAGTATGGGAACTAAAGGTGTGAGCTACCATACCAGGCTCAGGTTTTAGTCAAATAAGCACATGGCTGCATTGCAGCACTCACTTTTGGCTCCCTGTCATCTGCACCTGTCCTTCACTGCACTGAAAACAGTGGTACAGTTAGCAACCCTGGGTGATTTAAAAAATCATTTTTAACTTTAAGTAGTATTTCCAATTAACTGGACTTAATAAGAAGAGTATTTGGAAAGGAAATTGCGGAATCTGGCTAAGTCCTAACAGAAAGCAGTAGTGTTGAACTGTGAAGAAAAGACTTGGATCTGTAAACACAGAGAACTTCTCCAAGCATGAGGTCAGTGCTGTGTGGAGCAGGCAGAAGCTCTACCACCATGGAGAGGACTGTGCTGGGAATGAGAAACAAGACAGACAGACTACCACACAGATTCAAAGACTGCAGCAAGATTAACTTCAAGGTAAAAAGAATAAAAAGACAACACAGCTCAGAAACTCAGACTCACTACACAGGGCTCCAGAAAAGTGCTGCATCTAAAAGACAGACTAAAGCAAGAAGGTCTGTGAGGTGATTGACATTAGCCAGGAATGCAGACAGGAAGTTTGCCTAAGAGTAGGTGTACTTTTGCACTGTGGTACTCCAAGCTGAATCATCATTGGTACTGCAGCTATTTAAAACACCTTGCGTTTATATTACACAATAATTTTACAAGTGAAAGGGTTCATCACAGTGTCTTCACACATGTATGTCATGTGCTTTGAGACTGACTCCTCTGCACCTCCCCTTCTGCATTCCTAATGCACCTGTTTACTTTAATTGCCTCCTCACCTCTAGATCCCACACAAGAGAAAGCACAGTAGTTGTCATTGTGAAACTCACCTATTTCATTCAACATGAGGGTCTCCAATTCCACCCATTTTCTTGCAAACAATCTAATTTCATTTTTCTATATAGTTGAATAAAACTCTATTGTATATAAAAGCCACATTTTCTATAACACTAATCCATTGATAAGTACCTAGGTTGACTTTATAACTTGGCTATTGGCTTTTGTTTTGTATTGTTTTGAAAACAGGGTTTCACATACACACCATATTTAGTCAAGCACTAACTTGAATTCCTAATTCTCCTTTGTAACCCTTTGTCCACTCCAAAGGGCAAGGATTACAGGTATGAGCCATCACATTCAACACAACTATACTATTAAAGGGTTATTGTGAGAGTATATAATTTTACCACCTCATTTCATTTCTGTCTGTTAAAATATAGGTAATGATTCTAGTTATAATTAGTCATGCCTTCTGTACATTTATCCCAGCAAGAAAGTCAAAATACTTTGGGGAGCTGCCCACTTAATTTGCAATATAGCCCCTGAAGGCTCCTAGAAAAGGTGACCTCTATCCTGCTGGAGCCTTAGCTATTTAAGGATTGTTGGGACTGGTGTGAGCCAAACATTTCTATAAATTAGCTGAGCAAGCACTCAGGATAATGACCTTTTAGACAGGTAACACGATGTAGTTATGCTTCCACCTTGTGCTGTTGTTGTAGGAGTTAAGGAAGAGACAGGGTCTTATGTCAATTAAGATCACCATGAAGGTAGAAGGATCTACCAGGAGCTACTTTAGACCCCTTTAGCTCAGGTTCTCACCTTAACTATGCAAACAGAGCACAAGCTAGAGAGAGGGTCTTGGCCAGTACTTCAAAGCTATTACGGTTAGTGATCTGGGCTGATGCCCACATTTAACTTCCAATTAGCTGCTGCGTCCACACATCCATTACCTTTCTGCCTTCTTTGTCCCATCTACACGATATCTTTAGATTTATGCACATGGTCTTATTACTGGTATAAGAAAATCTGAAATTTTTTTCAAGGAATCCCTTATTGCCAATACACGTGATTACATTTACTCGTTTTAGTTTTGGGTGTAGTGTTTCAGAATTGGCTTAACAAATTTCTCCATTTGGCCCACTATCTGAAGAAAATGAGCAAACCCAGAATTCCTTCTATATTGGCAGTTTCACTACAGTTTTCACTGGACATGAATCAAAATTACTACAGCGTTTCCAGTCGAGTCTCTAGTACTCACAACTCTTGAAGTCTGTTCCAAAATGAAACCACCATACTTCTCCCTTCCTCTCTGTTCATCCCACTGGCTTAGTTCTTTCCTAGCCTCGCACATTCTCAAGTGCTTCGAAAGTCTTTTGATCACTGATAAGAAAAAAAAAAATCTCATGAGGGTACTTCATCAGACTTTAGACTACATGCACGGAAAGCTTCCTAAGCGATATGGGCTATGTATCTGTACTCATAGACATATACGTATGTATGCATGTGTATGTGTAAGTGTGCATGTGCGTAGAGACAGACAGACAGAGAGAGAGAGAGAGAGAGAGAGATTACATAAGGACACTTTGCTACAGTGAAAAAGATAGTCAAATGAAAGGCAAAGGGTCCAACTCAAAGACTCCAGCTCTCCTGATGAAGGAGCTAAGGCTAAAGGATTTCATATGGCCCCCCCAGAAACTCAGGCTCTGTGCTCTCTGTGGAAGGACAGGGACTGTAGGACTCTAACTCTGTTCCAGCAGTCCTGTTTTCCTGAAGGCTTTCCATAAAGTAGGCTCAGACTTGAATTCAAAGAGACAAAGGCAATGCTACAGGTATGTCGAAGGGTCATGCCCTCCACTAAAGAACAGTGCAGAGAAAAGTCACTGACACCCTGATGGGACAAAGATGCTCTTCAGTTATCAAAATCTTTAGGACCAGCATAATTCATTCTTCTGACCAGAACAAAGTAACAGGGGCCAAATTTAATTCTCACCTGAAATAACCCTGAAGGGTTTTTTTTTGTGTGTGTGTGTGTGTGTGTGTGGGTTTTTTTTTTTTTTTTAATGTTTTACTGAACTAAGAAAACACAGTAAACAATGGTTCTTTTAAGATTGCCATTATAGCAACAGAAAAGAGTAATTAATACTGAGAGTTAAGGGAATCACAAGAAAGGAGCCCTACTGCCACAGCTCGCTGCCTAGAGGGAGTGTCAGGGCTAAGAACCAAGGAGGAGTCCATAATCAAGCTCTCAAGAGCTTTTGCTTCAGAAGCAGATACATCTGGCTGGGTTAGATCCTAGCCCAAAGCCTGAAGCAAAAGGGCAAGACAGAACTGCAACTCAGAACAAAGCTCAGAAGAACTGATAAGAATGTAAACCGCTCAGCAGGTGGTGTAGTAAGATTTACAATTGATGCCTGAGGTTCAGCAGAAAATCATCACATCTATAAAGATGCAGAAAGAGACAATGTAAGATAAAGAGCAAAATTATTCCATTTAAAGTGACCCACAGCTGATGGCAAGTTTACTAGACAGGGTCTTAAAACAGTTACCACCACAAAAATTTATATGCTTGAACACTACAAAACAGACTGAACACATTAAGGAGAAATGCAAGAAAAATCTGAAAGATCCAAACTGAACTTTTTCTTCCCTTTTTGGGGACTGGAAATTGAATTGGTTTTTTTGTTGTTTTTTGGTTTTTGGTTTGTTTTTTTTTTTTTTTTTTTTTTCAAGACAGGGTTTCTCTATGTAGCCTTAGTTGTCCTGGAACTTATTCTATAGACCAGGATGCCCTTGAACTAAACTCAGAGATCCTCCTGCCTCTGCCTCCTGAGTGCTGGAATTGAGGTGTATGCCACCTCGGCCTGGTGGAAGCCTAATTGTTTATTATGCAATGCTAGTTAAGTACTTTACCTCCAATAACTCCTGCCCTTGCTTGTGAGCAGGGTTTAACCATGTGGCTTAGGCTGGCTAAGAAGGCTATGTTAGGATGACTGGACAATGGGACAAAACCTTTAAAGAATTAAAAAGCCAAAACCTTAGAATTTACACTCTCACAACTGTGATTACTGCTGCCACCAATTACACCTGGTCCCTAGTTTTGATCTTCTAAGAGATTAAACCATAATGTTTTAAATCAGAGGGAAAGTGATATGTGTATATGTGTAGTAGATAAACAAGTCAGATGTTATAGAACTAAAAATTAGTAACTTTGATGGCAAATGAAGTATCTACATATGTTTAAAGGGAATTAAGTCCAAATAAAACCCAGGGAGAAATAAGACTTACACAAAACCAAAACAAGCAAGCACCTATGTGCAGAGCCATGAGTTCTAGAAAACATCAGACAATTGAATAGAATCCAAAAGGGCAAATAGAAGCTATAAGAGAAGACAAAAAAACAATACTTCCAAAATTTATTAGTTAAAAATTTTCCAATGTTAATGACTATTATAAGCCCAGAGATTCAAGAATCTTACACAATCCCACACATAAAAAGGAAAGAACAGGCTGAGGAGAAGGCTCACTGGGTGAGGGCCCTATCACACAAGGATGAGGGTCTGAGAGGATCTGAGGTTAGATACCTGATACCTACATAAAAGCACAGTGTGGCAGCATACTCTGTTATCCCTGTGCTAGAAGATAGAGGCAGGAGGATCCCAGGGCTCACTGGACAGCCAACATAACCAAATAAGACAGAGAGCTACAAACAAGCAAACAAACAAAAAACTTTGCAGGATGTCAACCTGTGGCCATGTATGCATACACAGATGTGTTGTGTATCCACATGTATAAATACACAAAAATATTATAAAAATATCTTTGTAAAAAAACCCACTCTTCCAAGGGACACCATAATCAAATTTCTTTCAGTAGTTAAAAACAAAAACAAAATAAAAACAACAACAACAAAACCTCCCAATCAACCTGAGAAAGAGCCCGCCACATAGGAAGGATATATTACGATGAGCGGACATCAGAACAAAGCCTTTAAAGAATTAAAAGAGCCAAACACAAAAGCTTAACCTAGATTCCATGTCCAGCAAAAATATCCTTCAAAATGAGAAAGATACAAAGATGTTTTCAGACATACTGAAAGTTTTCAATTACCAACTAAAATGTACCACAAAAAAATACAAAAGGAAATATTTCAGACATAGGGGAAATGGTTCCAGATGGAGATGTGTCCCTGAACCCAGGAATGAAAAGCATCATCAAGAGTAAGTGTGTGGACAGACATGACCTCGTCCTTTAGTCATGGGCCACCGAGCAGTGTGCCCATCAGAGCTGGCCTGAACATACAATGGTGACCCCTCAAACCATAATAGAGCTAGAAAATTCTTATTCCAAGGGATACCTTAGCTATCTTCATGTTGTGGCATAATTTATTGTGTGTTCATTGTGATGCTTGCATATAAGCAAACCTATTATACTGAGTGTTGTAAAAGAATATCCAGCTCATAGAGTTATGCATCGTCTGAATATCCACCAACAGTAACTGTGCCCGATGGCACCTGAGCTCACTTTAGAGTACACACCTGCTTAGGAGTTTTAGGACATAATAGTTTGCTGAGCTATGCTAGCAGCAAACCCACACACCTCATCATGCACACCCATGTGTCTGCACGCACATGGCCATGACATCTGCACACGTACAACTGACTCACACCATTTACATCTGTACATGCTGTCTGCACAATGACAAAATCGCCTGCCACTGTATTCCTCAGCTCTTACCCACATGGATCAACAATATGTCTGTACTTAAAAGTTCATCTGATGCAGCCATCTGTGGACAGCAAAAACAACAGCTATGCATAAGTATTCTGAGGTTTGTAATGAAGGAAAGCACCTAAGAGTAACACAAACTCACTGGAGTCTTAGCTTTTTGTCACTGCAAGAAAATATATGAGATGATCTAGTTCTGGGACAGAAGGGTTACTTTTGGCTCACACGTTCAGAGTTTCAGTGCAGTCACCTGGCCAGTTGTTTCTGGGCCTCTGATGAGGAATTCCACCATGGTGGCAGCCCACAGTGTTAAAAAATGTCACCTCATGGACATCTCTCTATTTGTTTTACAAATAAAAAAGAGATACAGGAGGGGCTGGAGTCTCAGTCTTCCCACCAATGGCTCTCTCCCATGACCCAACTTTCACCTACTAGGCTGCACAGGGTAATAGTCCTCCCGTGCCCCAGCTGCACCACTGCCTAAGCAACCAATCCTCTCCAGGGTCGGCTGCTGGGAGTACTTATCCAAACCACTGCACTAGGGTAGGAAAGAAGCAAGAGAACGCTTAAATGCAATCCCAACCAGTGAGCATGTAAATACCACATTATAAACTTGAAAGCAACTATACAACAGAGCTAGGAAGACAACAAGTCATAAAATCCAAGAAAACCATAAAAAGGAAAGAAACTAATAATAGTGGGTTAAACTGAGCACAAATACTGGGTGGAATGTGAATTCAGCAACAGCAGCAATGAACGGGAATTAAAATGGTCTGGAATTCAGACTGATACAGAGATTGCCCTGCTTGCTCACGATCCTTGCTTCAGGACCCAGAGCTGCTAAGAAAATGCCTAAGACCTGGATAAGCATCTCACTCAGTGGGCAAACTATCCCACTAGATATGTAAGGGCAACATCAAGGTGGGTGGGGACATGTTGCCAAGGATGAAGGGTGTGGGGGGATATAGGGGAGGAGTCAGCTATGATCAAGACACACTGTGGACATGTACTGAATTATCAAAGAATAAATAAAAACTATTTTTAAAAGAAAAAGCAACACAACCACATTTTGTCTAAAAAGAATGAACCCCTTTTAAATATAACAAAGCCACAAAGGTTAACAGGTGAAAGGTTCAGAAAAGATAAACACTGTACAAAGAAAGATGGCATGGTGAGTGAACACCAGACAGAGCACAAAAGACTTCTAGAATGAAGAAGGCAACGTTATGATTAAAATACCAACGTGTCAAAAGAAAACAATAGACATTCTTATTTGTTTTTGTTTTTTTAAAAGATAGAATTTCAGCTGGGCAGTGGTGGCGCACGCCTTTAATCCCAGCACTTGGGAGGCAGAGGCAGGTGGATTTCTGAGTTTGAGGCCAGCCTGGTCTACAGAGTGAGTTCCCGGACAGCCAGAGCTACACAGAGAAACCCTGTCTCGAAAAAGCAAAACAAAACAAAACAAAACAAAACAAAACAAAAACAAAAACAAAATAAAACAAAGATAGAATTTCTAAATGTTTACACACCTAGTAACAGAGCCTGGAAACTGAAAACATACAAAGAAAGGGTGACAGGACTTCAGGGAGAAGCAGACACTATCACAGGGCTCAACGCTGCTCTCTCAATATATGAGAAAATGAATAGAAAATAAAAAATATTTAAAAAAAAAAACCCACCTACCTAACTAATTTGCCTACAAATCTGACCAAATTAACTTAGAAATTCCCACTCAACAATAACAGAATGTGCTGCTTTGCAAATGATCAAGAACTGGTTACCATTAAATATTCTGAACCAAAACATAAATCTCAGTAAATTGAAAATAATTCAAACCACACAGTGTGAGCTCTTTTTTCACAACAAAATCAGACTTCAAGAACAAAACAAACAACAACAAAATCACAACCCTAACTACACAAATGTTATGTAGTAGCTGTACCTAAACTAAGCTGTGTCTGGAAAAACCCAGAGCAGGAGAGCCCGAGGCTCTCAGCTTCATTAAGTGGTACACAAGCGTACACCTCCGCCAGAGTGAAGATGCCAGGCACTCTCCCGAAAGCTACTGGGGAGAACCCACCAGGGCTTAGCATCTGCTCATTTCCCCAACTGGCCTGTTTGTAAACCTACAATGTAGACAGTGCTGAACTAGAAGTTCAGGGCAGGGCAAAGATAATTAGATCAGATTTTTTTCAACAATTTTCTTTGAAAGATTTACAAATCTATTAATAATAGTAAATGGAAACCATTCTCGATTTTCTAGCCCCTTATGGAGTCAGACCTGTATCACATACATCTACTGTAAGATAGCAATCTTACGGAGTGCTACAAAATGGGCGATATTTCATGACACTGACACTCCTCACGGTGCTTAGGAGACACATTTGCTGTGTATTTTAAATACACTTGGCCATTAGAGTAGTAAGACACGTAAGTGTAAGCCCATGTAACATGACTATATTGGATGAGGATTTGATACTCTTCCTGTCTTCTGAGAAACAGATAATAAATCATATGGAGAGTCTACAGCTTATTACAAATTTACCCTTTATTATAAAACACATTATTAAACAATTATATGCAGCTGTGGCTTAGGGGAGGCGTTCTAAAACCAAGTTACATTGTTCAGGAAGTCAGGTGTACTAAATGCATTTGCAACTTAAAATGGGCTTATTGGGGGAGGCGGCAGCTATACTGGCTGGTTTTGTGTGCCAACTTGACACAGGCTGCAGTTATCACAGAGAAGGGAGCTTCAGTTGGGGAAGTGCCTCCATGAGATCCAGCTGTGGGACATTTTCTCAATTAGTGATCAAGGGAGTAGGGCCCTTTGTGGGTGGTGCCATCCCTGGGCTGGCAGTCTTGGGTTCTATAAGAGAGCAGGCTGAGCAAGCCAGGGGAAGCAAGCCAGTAAGGAACATCCCTCCATGGCCTTTGCATCAGCTCCTGCTTCCTGACCTGCTTGAGTTCCAGTCCTGACTTCCTCTGATGATCAACAGCAATGTGGAAGTGTAAGCTGAATAAACCCTTTCCTCCCCAACTTGCTTCTTGGTCATGATGTTTGTGCAGGAATAGAAACCCTGACTAAGACAGCAGCTTAGCAGTAAGAACAATTACTGCTCCTAGAGAAGACCCAGGTTCAGTTCCCAACACTCAAATGGTGGCTCACAGCTACCTATATTCCAGGTCCCCCTCCAGGGGACCTGACATTCTATTGACCTCTGAAGGCACTGGACATGCACATGTTGTGCTTGCATACGTGTAGATAAAACACTCATTCACAGAAAATTAGAGTAAGTAACTCTTAAAAGAAAAATTGGTTTAACTGGAAAAGAACTCCACTGGGTGTCATGGGTCACAAAAATGAGAATTTTCCCCAACCCCAGTTTTTGCTCCTTTCTGAACAATTCAGTAGAACAATTCAATTTGGTCTACTTTGATGGGACCAAGTAAAGTAAAATTCCATGTGGCATTGGAGATATGGGTGGGGTGGGATCCTGGCACAGTTGGAATAGCCTGGGAGAGCCATAGGGACTCCAACCCAAGTAGGGTAGTAGCATCTCACTGCAGATGCAGTCCTGGGTGGAGGACATGCTGGACTGGTATGGGAAACATCAGCAGCAACAGCCAGACTGACTGAATGAACACACTAGGAACTGGCTGAATAGTGAATGTCATGGGGGCAGGCAGTGTAGCTCACAGTGCTGGAGAATGCACCGTAATTTACTATGAATTGTACAACAAAAGCCTTCAAATAAGCCCCTAGTGTTACACTAGATCCAGAGATGTCTGTATAAACTGAGCTTTCAACATAGGTAGATGATAAGAGAGGCAGAGGATATAAACATATAGATGCATACATGTATGCCTGTGTGTATGCAGAGGGATGGGAACAGAGACAGACCAGATGCACACATGCATGTCTGTGTATGTGCAGAGGGATGGGAACAGAAGTAGACCAGATGCACACATGCATGTCTGTGTGTGTGCAGAGGGATGGGGGCAGAGGTAGACCAGATGCACACATGCATGTCTCTGTGTGTGCAGAGGGATGGGGACAGAGGTAGACCAGATGCACACATGCATGTCTGTGTGTGTGCAGAGGAATGGGGACAGAGGTAGACCAGATGCAAAGAACACACAAAGGCCCAGATCCTAATTCCTACAAAATTGCACTAAAGGAAATGGAAGGTCCTCAAGTGACAGTTTCCCCTGGAGGGGAGGGGAGGCAGAGGGAAATCTGCAGAGCAGTCAGTATTAAGCAGTAAGAAAGTTGTTCTCAGAGAATGGGAGAAGAAAAGAAGGGGCTTAAGCCTTACAGTAAGTAGTTACCATACAGACACAACAAGCCACTGGCTCATAAGAGAATCGGCCTGTCCACATAGACAGACCAGACAGACAAGACAGACAGACAGACAGACAGACAGGAGGAAACAAGATATTTTCTTACAGTGGAATGTCAGCGTATGAAAGTAGAAGAGATGAAGGAATTAGAAAGTAGTCATTTGGCAGCCATCATATAATAATCCAAACAATATAAATGTGTGCTGAAACCAGTGGGAGGAACTTCGATGGAAAATTATCTAAAAATATCTTCCTACAAAACTGCTAAGTTTAAAAGGTTAACTTCACAGAGGAAAAAGATGGCAGCCATCACTCTAATCAAATCTTCCCACACGAGAATGAACTGGGCATTAGATAAGACTCAACAAACTATATAAATATTAGGACTTAAAAATGCTTACTATCTTCATGAAAAAACATCAGACAAAACAAAATTACAGGCATTATAAGATAACTATCAAGAGAAGACTGAGGAACTGCCTCAGACTGAGAGAACAAGGAAAGACAACAGTTATCAAGTGGTATGGGATGGAATCCCTTTGTTATAAAGGACACAGAAACAGATGGAGACTCTTGAGACTTGACATGATGGATGGATTGGGTGTCACTGATGTGTAAATGGGAACTTCCTGATTTCCAGGGCTGCACCACAGTTATCTAGGCGAACACTCATGTTTGTAGATACTTTACTGATGCTATTGGCACAGCTGGAGGACCCTTCTAATTTACTTTCAATGGCAACAGGGGGAGAGCACTTGATATTATTTCTGCAATGCTTCCATAAATTTAGAAATATTTCATAGGAAAAGAAATATAAAATGCTCAAGAAACCAAGGCAAGAAACACAAAGGTGGCAGAATCTCAATCCCAACTTCCCAAAAACAACACACTCATCAACAGCTAGTCCATTCACTTCAGACAACATCATCCAGTGACATCACTGAGCAGGAACAAATGACTGCCCTTTTCTCTAACTAACATATTTCACAAGGTCAGCTGCCTCCCAGTGATAATTCACTCGGTAACTAATTTATTGAGAATGAGTTTTCAATGCCAGCTTTATCACTAAACTGTAATATTTAAGCCACTGGGGATGTGTAGGCTAGATCACCATGATTTCCAGAACACAGAAGAGTCAACAGTTTCTGAACCTGGTCTGTATGTTCTCTCTGTCAGTGGAATAAAATGTACAATTGTAGAAGGTTTAACTCTGGCTTGGAGGTTGTTATTTGGCAGCTTATATAAAGGAGGCACTATTCCATTTCAATTTTCAAGCAAAACTTTAAATGTTGCTCATATACAAATGGTTGGAATTCACATATCCAAACAGGAAAAACATTCTTTGTCCTTTATAAGTAAGTAAATGAATAAAAATATGGCCAAAAGAAACCTATTCGGGGCTCAAGAGATGGTTCATGGTTAAGAGTATGTACCGCTCCTGAGATTGGTTTCCAGCTCCAACACTGGGCAGCTTACAACCACATATGACTCCATCACAGAGGGATCCAATGCCTCTGCCCTCTGTGGGTACCTGTACATATGCAGTGTAAATAGCTAACATCACACACACACAAATTCATAATTAAATCTTTAAATCTTTTAAACAGTCTCTCCGTTGTTCTGGGTTGTGGCACTGTGGAGGCTGCTCTGGGTCAGAACACCAGCATTTACAGTCATACGATGAAGGGAGTCCCCCATGGCTCCATTCTCAGTCCATGCACAGACAGACAATAGTTGATTACAATATTATCAAATGTAAAGTTATTTTTAAGCTTCATCATGTAAAAATGTGACTAGTAACAAAGACAGAAGAAAGAGGAAGAGGCACAGTGGGAGGAATGGACCAAATTCCTCATCCCACATGCTCCAAAGCCAAAAGCAGCTATCTAAAAACTCATTTATCAAATAACAGAAACAAAGAAGCTGGTGTCAAGTTTTACAGATAACCACCATAAGTCAGAACAGGAAGAGTCACAGGTGGCAGCTATCCCCGGGCAAGGTTGGGGAGGGCAGAACAGGAGTCTGAATTTTTAATTCTAGGGTTGGATTTTTTTAATAGGATGCTGTTTGTCCACTTTAATTTTTAAATACGTGGCAGGAGGGGGCTGTGTCATTTTCTCCAGGGAGTTCCTGCCGTCACAGTGAGGCCTCCTCTCATTGTTTCCTGAGAAGCAAGCGCAGAACTAGAAAATGATGCACAGTGCTGTGGGTTTGGCTATCTCTAAGGCCCTGGCTGGGATCTCTGGAAGGTAACAGCATTTCCCAGAGTCTCCCCTGCACAGGAGTTAGCATAGAAACAATAAATCCCTGATTAAGGGAGTGACTGATATATGCAGGATGGTAACAGTGAGCGAAACTGCTCATACCAACTTTTACTTGAAAAGCAGTATCAAAAAAAAAGGAAAAATTATAAAACAAACCTCAACTTCTCTTTATTTGTGTCACAACAAATATACCTCACCAAAATAATTCATTTTGAAAAGAAGCTTTTTGATGAAAACCCATAAGTGTCATAGAAGACCAGTGCCTCTCCCATTTGCTTCCTATCTGAGAGACTCTGCCATCTCCTCCTCCGAGTGAATGGCAACAGCATGCAGGCTGAGCTGCAGATGTAGGCATGCATGTTGCTATGATGGGGTCTGAGGATGAATACTGTGCCTCTGGTCGGGGCATATACCATGCTGTACCAGGGTTATCTTTGAGACTAGTGAGTTTACTTATGTGTAAACAATGTTTCAAGTCTATTCGAATGACTTCACAAAGTAATTCCACATGACAACTTCTTTCTACCATCAAAATCTACTTACATTAAAAGGAAAACTGTGGCTTAAAACAAGCACTGAGAGGTCGTGGTTTCGAAAGATAAGGGACAGCTTCATGTTGAAGCTTCAAACCTGGCATGCCTGACCCAGCGTCAGTGAGTCAATGTGCTCTAAGAGAAATTATATAAGTCGTATTTTCTGTGTTCTCTATATAAACAGTTCCACAACAATGGTTTATAACACAAAGGTTCGATAAGTAAGAAATTCACTTTTAGCCTTGGAAACACTTTCTGAAGTTAGCTATTTCTCCCACTGCAAGGTTCAGCTCTGAAGCCTTAGAAGTATTAGGATTGTATGGCTCTTTGATCAAATGGACAAAAAGCCCAAATGGGGCTGCAAAATGGTGCGAGAAGATGAAAGCCTCACCAAGCACAGGGTCTGTACATCCCATCAGAAAGAGCACGCAGCAGTGGGAAGACCTCACACTGTGGGCAAAGATAAGAAAATACTACACAAGCTTGTATAAGCCATTAAAATTCCCTGAGCCTTCGCCTTCCTGAGCCATACACCTAACATGCAGAGTTGCTGAAGGGGTATGCTAAAAGGGGATGCTAAAGCACACACAGCATAAGCTTTATACACAACAATTCCAAGTGGCAAACACCTGTGGCCCCAGCTAACTGACAGCCTCAGGCAAGAAATCACTTGAGCCTAGAAGACAGGCAATAGCATGAGATCGGGTTTAAAAGCAGGAGAAGCCACAATCAAAGGGATTAATGCAACCAGGCTTGGTGATGCTCCACTTTATTCCCAGCATTCCAGAGGTAGAGGCAGGCAGATCCCTGTGAGTTCAAGGCCAGCAAGGTCTACAGAATAGGGTCTAGCACAGCCAAGGCTGTATAGAGAAACCCTGGGTTGTTTTTGTTTTTGTTTTTGTTTTTAAGAAAAATGCAGGTGTATTAAAGCTAAGTGTTCACATAGCAAGCTTGTAAAACACAAAAAGGTACAAAGAATGAAGTGAGATCTGTGGGGGCTTCACAGAGCAAGGGTATGCCATCCACGTCTGGAAGAGAGTCTTTTTAAGAAGTCAGGCAAGCATGCCTGGTTTGTGCTGCTTCACAGGTGCTCTCTCCAGCTCTTGGTCCCACTTGATAAGATCGTGGTTGTTTTTTGTTAGCACCTACCATATGCCAAGGATAAACTGGCTCTGATGCTCACTGGCCTAGTATCTATTAGATGACAGAGAGTAATTAAATGAAGAATTCTATCACTGTGTGTGACTGTTAATCTTGACTTCCAGCTTTACTGAAGTAGATATTCCTAAAATATTAGCAAACCATATCTCTGGTGTATCTGTGAGGGCAGTCCCAGAAGAAACCCCACAGATTGGACCCTAAATAGTCTCTAATAGGATAAGGAAAAAGCTTACAACAAAAGCCAAGTCGCTCCTCCATGCTACCACCATTGCAATGCCTTCTCTCAAGCTCACAGTAATGGAACCACTGGTCACGGACTGACACCTCTAAGCCCCATGAGGCAAAATAAATCATTCTACCCTTCAACTGTTTCTCTCAGTTATTTGGTCACAGCAATGGAAAAACTAACACAGAAGATTATTAATACTGGGAGTAGGGACATGTCTATGACTAACCTGGTCACATCATTCTTTAAGTCTTTAGAGCTGGTTTGCTGGAAAGGTTTAGCTAAGTGAGCAGGATGAAGCTTGCAGTAGTGTAAGCCAGCTTTCAGACAGGGATTGGGAATGGAAGTGAACTAGAAGCCACTCATATTAAATTGTTAAAAGAAGTTGGGTACATTTTGTTGAGACTTTAAGGCTAAATTTAAAGTTACCAGACTAACAAGACAAAGAAAATACAGTCAGCTCATCATTCACACTGTGAACTGTTATCACACTGAAAAAGCGCTGTTACACAGTCTGGTTTAGCCAAGTCCATAGTGAGAACTGAGAGCAAAAAAAAAAAAAAAAAAAGGAGCAAATGGATATGAAAAACTTGCTGTATGCCCAAAAATAGAGCATAAAGCTAGGACTCAGGAAGATATGCTCAGGGCCACTAAAAAGAAGCCATATTCCATTTGGACATTAGGAAAACTGCCTTAACCACATTTAAGAATTTGGTCGGGCCACACACATTGCAGGATAAAACAAATTTTAACTAATCTCAAGGACTCGGAGAGCTAAGAATACAGCTCCATGGGCAGTAGAGCATTTGCTTAGCATATGTGAAAGCCTAGGTTTAATCCCCAGAACCAAAAACCAAAACTTCCCTTTGAATAGACTGCTGCTGTCATCTAGAGAAGAGCCATCTAGGGAAGGAAGGGTTTGCCTATGACCAGCCATCCAGGTACCACTATAGACATGGTGAGAGGGATGTTCAAACTGGCAGCCAACTTTGCTATCACCTTACATGTCCTTGTCATGCACGCATATAGAAGCATTAGGAGGCACTAAGAGGCTTGCATCCAGACTTCAAAGGAAGACCCAGGAGTTTAGGCAGTACATGCATAGCAGGGGGAGGATTGCCAAAACAATGACCTGTGGAGCTGTAAGGGTGAAACAATGGGGACTCTAGAAAATTAGAGATGACAAGAACATAGAAGTCAGCTGAGGTAGGCGGCACAGCCATTTTTAAGAAAATGGCCTTGGGCACTGCAAATGGTAGGGGCAGTACTTGAGCCCTTGGGAGTTCACATCACACCATCATTTACCTCTGATACATGGAGCTACAAGATCAGAGGCTGCTGTGTTAGGTAGCAGCAGCCTTGCTTTGGTCCAATCCTACCTTGTCTTGTTTTCTTACCCTTCCATTTTGAAATGGAAACATGTGCACCATGCCACTGTATCCTTGGAGCACGCAACTTGTCTTCTTATTTCACAACACATCACAGCTAAGAGCTCCACCTTGAATCTCAGAGGAAACCCTGGACTCAAAACTTCTGAACAATGCAGGGGCTGTTAAAGATACAATGAACTTTGGAAATGAACTGATGCATTTTGTGCTATGATATGAATATGAGCCTTTTGGAAACAGAATACTATAGTTTAAAATGTTTGGGGTACCAAGTTGATAAGAGAGGCCCTGAGACTTTGATCTTGACTGTCAACTTGGTTCAACTGAGAAGCTCCTAAGATTACTAAAACAAACCTCTGGGTGGGTCTGTGAAGGCATTTCCAGGAAGCATTAAATAAGGGGGAAGACCCACCCTGGACATGGATGCCCCCCATCCCCGCCTCCAGACTTAGGTAAAGATGAGATCAAAGGAAAGAAAACCCACCAATATAGTTTTCCTGGCTCCTCCACTGTAACCTCTCTCCAGCCACGGTGAGGTGAAAGCTTCCTCCTCCACAGCTCACAGGTCAGGACTGCAGTGTGTGCCTGACCTTAGGCCCACAGTGGCTATGGACTAAAACCAAAATATATCTTTTCTCCCTCAGGCTATTTGCCCTGTGTATTTTGTCATGGAAACAGAGAGACTAACTAACATACTACTCATAACATGGTACTTCCTCCCTCTTCCTCACCAACATAAAGTCCAAAACCATGATGTAACTGGTCAAGCTGAGATGCAGATTTAGATAGGGTGACGTAGGAGGCTCCAGGAGGAGTAGGCCGGCTTCTTTTAACCCAGGTTCCTTCCAGAGTCCGACTGGCTGAATGCACCCTAGGGTGGCTCTTTACCAAGCAGGACTCTGTTCTTTTGGGAACAGCTTCCCTAGAACAGAATGGAAGGGCTGACAGAAACACAGGGCCCTACTAATAGCAGGAATCTAACAAAACAATGTCCCAAGGACACTGAATTTCAAATAACTCACCAATGCTCTTCCTCTAGATTACTACATCTTAATCCTTGAATTTTCAACTACAGTGTTTGTCACACAACATACGCTCCATGAGTCATAAGAATACCATATAGCAAGGTTCTTGATTGTTAGTAATCTATGTTTTCTCATAGCCACAATTGATCATGACAAAATTTTGGCAAAGCTATAAACCCAATCAAATAATGACAGAAACATCAGACATCTCCAATGAGACATTCTAAAAATATCTCAAATCTGTCAAGGTAGTCAATAAAAGTCTGCGAAACTAACGGTTCAGAGACACTTAGGGAGACATACAGGCTAGGCACGCTATGATGGCCTGGGTGGTGACATCTGAGCTACGATGGCCTAGGTGATGACATCTGAGCTACGATGGCCTAGGTGATTGACATCTGAGCTCTGATGGCCTGGGTGATTGACATCTGAGCTATGATGGCCTGGGTGATTGACATCTGAGCTATGATGGCCTGGGTGATTGACATCCAAGGAAAGTGTGAGCCTTAGTTAGTAACATGTCAATTCTGGTTCACTAATCGTAAGAAGTGTATCATACCAATACATGACTAATCAAGCATGGACTATATTGAAAGGTGTACTATTTTAGAAATTTTCTACATAAAGCTGTTTTAATTTGTTTTTCAATGTTAGAAAATGCATCTGGCACTAACAGCAACATTCTGATGAGGTTTCAAGATAATTTTATAAAACAAGAACAGACTTTTTTAAAACCACAAAATAAAGACCAGGTAATATGTCATAACACCAGACTCAGGCTGCTTATGCCAGTGCACTATGAGAAAGCAGTGCCTAGATCCTACTGGAAACTGGCCAGGAAGACACAACCAATAAGCAATCCCTTTTGCTTTACACAAAGGAGCATGTTTTCAAAGATATCCTGCTAAGTTGTAGTAAGGCCTCACAGAAACCCAGTAGCCCTCCGCAGAACCAACCAAAGCCTTTGACAAGAAACTCAGGTAAGATGACACTTTTAAAATAGCAAGTTAGCAGTCTAATCCTTGTCCAGATATTTCTGAACTGATTAAAGAAAAAGTTCAAGCTTGAAGATCTTGAGAAGTGCGCAAAGGGGCCTGCCTCTGATCTGAGGCTGATGCTGCAGAGTGGAGCCCACCTGGAAAGATGCTCTGTGTCGAGTGGTGAGAAGTGGCAACCAGGCCCTGGAGTGCTCTTTCCCTCCCTAGCCCAGTACACTGGAAACGATTTTAGGGGAAGATGCACCCCAGGCATGACACAGAACCATGCATACCCACACCAGACACTCTATGGCCCATAAAGTCAAGACCACCTTTCTATTTCCTTGTGCCCAAAGGGCCTCATGTGATACTGGGAATGAAGAGTTATCAGCACATAGAAGAAGCAATAGCCATCTTAATAGTCACAGATATTTTCATCCCAATGAGAAATGTAATATGGAATGACTGTCTGAAAATGTCTAGTTTGTTGGTGTTTAGTGCATTCATAATGTTCAATCACCACAATCACAGGATCTTATGTTAAAATTAAATGAATTGAGCCTCCTTCCTCCCACCCTCTTCAGCAACAGCCAAGAGTATGGGTTTGCCTCATTGTTTGACCCTGTGTTGGTTCTTTCCTCACACCACTTACTGAGTTGTCAGCTGCAGCCTGCTGAGGGCAAGCATTCGCCCACTGGCAAGGAGCTCAGCCTTCCTTCAAAGCAGCATATCTCTGGGTATAAAAACAGAGTCAATGCACACCTTCCATGGATTCATGAGTTCACAGACAATGGTTATCAGACCAGTTACTTTAATCCTTGGTTTTCCAACTACTGAGGACAGGGTCTCTTCCTGTTAGATGGTTGTTCTGAGAACTGAGTAAGAGCAGGATGTCTCAAATGAGGCTTCAGGGTCTTCTCTTGTACCCTACAGAACAGTGAGCTTGATGAGATGAAGATGGCCTCCTTGAATCTCCATCATCTTCCAGATTATTGGCATCCTCCATCCCTAAAAGCTCTCGGGCCTTCACTGTGCATAATATTTGATTGTGCTAGATTCCTTGCTTGCTGCTATTACCAATGGTCCTCCAGAAATGATTCTAGCTTAGGATAGGA
Source organism: Montemys delectorum (assembly GCA_019843815.1). Classification (NCBI taxonomy): domain Eukaryota; kingdom Metazoa; phylum Chordata; class Mammalia; order Rodentia; family Muridae; genus Montemys; species Montemys delectorum. The sequence continues at coordinate 19,875 of JADRCD010219164.1, forward strand.
AATTTTAGCACCAGAATTTCCCTTCTGTTACATCTCCCATTACTCTTGATGCTGCTAACATCATGTAGAAGACACATGTGGTACTCTACCTCCCTGACTCTTGATTTCCAGGCAGCTCATCATGATACTATCAACAGCTTATTTTAAACCTAAGTATCACGAATCTGATTTGACTATTCACCTTCACCTGTCTAACACCCGCAGGATTCCACTCTGATATCTGGTTATCAGCACCGAAACTTCTAATCCCTTGGCCCCAACAGTTCTTCACAAGCCACCACTCCTTGTGCTGTCCTTGTTCCTCCCCAATTCAGCTCAGTTTTCAAGGTCTACTGTTATCAATTACTTCTTCAGCCCTTTCTTCAGGCCCCTGAACTCACAGTCAACACATCCATTCTCTGGACCCAAGTGACTAAATACTCGGGGGGGGGGGGGGGATCACACCCAGACACCGAATAATCTCTTATATACAGGGCCCCAAAATACTCCCTGAGCCTGCGGCATCATGATCACCTAGACAGTTAGAAATGCAACCTTGAGGCTCCACCACAGACCCGGTGATTTGGAGACTGTAGAGATAGGACACAGGAGCTTTATATCCAGGTCACCACCTAAATCCAATACGGAGAAACTGGGAAACGTCAGGCCCAGCCATTCTGTAATCTGAGAGAGTAAATCCCTACCTGCTTCTCTGTCCATAAATGTTTACATCTCCTCCACCGTCCTCACACCTGCCAAAAGACCCTACTGAAAAGCAGAGTCAGCCACAGGGGAAGAAAGCATCACTCTCACATCTGCAATTGTGACAAGGGATTCTGTGACTGTCCCCTATTCACTGCTTCCCACTGTGACATCAACATGCACACCCCTCCTTTCTGAGGGCCTGCCATCCACCCTAATACTCACTTAACTAGGTTTATGCGACTGTAGTGTGCCTGTAGTCTATACATCATCTGGTAGGATATAAAATGCATCCTTTGTCGTCCTCTCCTTTAGTATTAGTACTGCTTCCTTGTTCCTTTGGACAGAAGAAAAAAAAAAACGGTAGTCTTCAGTTCTTCTCTTCATGTCCTCACTCCCATTGACCCCTTAGCCATGTCCATCACGTGGTCCAAGCTGTTGTTGTGCCATCATCAGTGCACTCAAAGCTGCTGAGGTCAGCATTCTGCTCCCAGGACTCATTCTATCCAATCAGCATCCTGGCATCCAATTGATCCTGTTCTTCAAAACACTTGATTTACTTAGGCTTCTGGAACATGCTGCTCTAGATCTCACCAATCTTGCCTGTACAGATTTTCTGTTAAATGCTGGAATCCTTTAAACAGAGTCTGGGTGCTCTGGAGGAGGTTCTCCTTCCTGTTGGCCTCGGAGCTCTGAGTTTCTGCAAGACAGCTTCCTCTTTCAGGCATGGAGAGTGGGGTGGCCATTTCTCCAACAGCTGTTTAAGTGTCAAGTCCTGCATGGCCATGTACAAGGAACTGTGTGACATGGTTCCCGGCCCTGGAGCAGAGCCAGCAGGGCATAGGCCTCTAGGAGTATTGATGGTTGCTAGGCACAAGGCTTGTTTGTATAATAATGTACATAATTTACTTTATGTTCCTCCTTTGGGAGATCTTCTCTCTGCCAAGGTTAATGACTCCATGATAATCAGAGACAGCATGAGTCTGGGAAATGAGGGTATGTCTTAGCAAAATGGTAAATGCTGTGATCTTCAGGACATCCCTTAAGGCTGTGGGAAAGAACTTTAAAAACATGAGTTCAAAAATATATAATTTCCCAACTATGCAAAATATAAGGATGCAATATGAATTACATGAGGAGCTTCATGGGCCAAAAGAACAGGGGCAGCTGCACTATGTGCCAGCTTGTCAGAAAGATAAAAAGCAGGCAGATTCCTGGGGCAATGTTTCCCATGCATGGTGGAAGAAGTGATCTCGGGGCCAGATCCCACTCGGCTAGCTTATTGTCTGTACTTAGAAAGGCAGGCAGATCTCTGAATTCATTTGCAATGTTAAGAAAAATGTGCTTGCTGACTTTTCCTAGGAGTCAAGAGTCAAGGTGCTAAGGTAAAAAAAAAAAAAATGCTGATTGGTGGGATAATCAAAAGGGAACCTGGAGTGGACAACTGAATTGATATGTAAGTAAGACTGGGTCGGTAAGAGCTGAGCTGTCTGATGATCTTCAGAAAGCTGTCTCAAGCAGAACAGGCTGTCCAACCTGAGAGACCAAATCTTTTAAGTTCAGATTCCATTTTAGAAAACTTGAACTCAGATAAATTAACAGGCCCGTATCTCCTATTTCTAGGCTAACCTCAACAGACCAGCATCTCCAGGTTAATCTCCCCCAACAATTCAGCATTTCTAGGTTAATTCACAATCTCTTGTCCCCTGCCTAATGACCAATCAATGCAGAGGGAAGCAGAAGTTAAGTTTGTACCTTGATTCCCAGCCCCAGCCAATTATGTTAAAGGCCATAGTAGCTTTCCAATTAGATACTTGCCAGGCTAGAAACACTCACCCCCTGCTTGTTGCTTTCTATAAAGCCTTACCCCATATTTGGGGCTCCTCTTCATCAAAGCCATTCTGCTATGTCAGGGCTGGTGGGCAGGGAGCCCAGATTGGCTCCTGTCTGTTTTTTCGGGTTCACTAACACTTTCATGGCATTACATATCCATGATTTGGCTTCAAGTCATTCCTTTTGCTGCTCCCCAACACCCCTTCCTCAGAACCCCTCTCCAAGCCCAGGATGGTTCTTGGTACTTCAAAACTACAATGGGTCTGTCTGGAAGAGCAACAGTAACACACTCACTAGCAGCTTCTCACTTCTAGTTTCCTGGCCCTGAGATAATAAATATTTCCCAGGGAGTGGTTTATGTTAACTACACTGATGCAATCCCTAATTCATTTATTGGTCCATCAACTGGCTCCTAAGATCAAATACATATATGCACATACACAAACAACAGCCTCCTTGGTATCTCAACCTAACATACTATGAACACACTTCATTTCCTGTCAATGCCTATCCCATCTAAGGCATCCTGAAGTATTTGTTTTCATCATTTCACCACAACCTACCTAGTTACTTGGGGCAAACATTTATCCCTACGTCCAATTTCCTCTATCTAGTCCATCAGCAGGTCTAGCTAGCTGACTTGAAAACTGTATCAGTATCTGACCACTGATTTCTCCACTGCAGCTAAGCCACTCTCTTGTCTATAATGTTTTATTCTGTGGTACTGGAATCAAAGCCAGGACCCTGAAATGCCACAACCTGTTCTAACCACTGAGCTAAATCCCCAGACCATTAATCATTTTCTTTATGTAACTCAGATCACATTATCCTTTTGTTCAGAACCCTTGAACAAGCTTCATATAGTGCATGAGGAGCGCAAAGGGGTTGGGGGGCAAGTATCTAAAAACCCTATGGAAGACCTGTTCACCACATTCAAACAAGACAACCTTCTGACTGTAGCTGTTCTTGAAACAAACCAAACTCCCTCTCACCCCCAGTCTTTGATACCTGTGATCACTTCTCTCTGGAATGTTCTTCCTCCAGATACCCACTCTGCTTGCTGTCTTATCTTTTTCAAGTCTTTCTGTTCAATTTTTTTCCCTCCGTGCAATCCTCCGTGAACTAAATATATCTCATCTGACCATCCTCGGCACTCCCCACCCCTGCCCAAGTTTTGCTCTCCCTCACTGACTACCAGGGGAAAAATAAAAACTACCCAAAAAGTTGTCTGTTTATTTCCCAATGGGGTGCAACATCTATGAAGACAGAACTTGTATTTCATCTTCCAGAGTCGGAATCTGGTACAAGTCAGACACCAGCACATATGGGCATCAGAACACTCATTCTCAGGGGCAGCATACCTCCAAGATGTAGCCCTTCCTAAGGAGCTCAAAAACCTACAAATGTAAGGAGCGTAGGAAGTAAGAAAGAAAATTAAATCAGAAGCCTTGGCTTTGGCCCAGTGCCACCTTTAGTGAGTCATTCCCAATGCTGGGTCTCAGTTTTCTGAGATCTAAAGATTTAAAAAAAAAAAAAAAAAAAAGGAAAAAAGAAAAATCCCTTTTGCAGAGTAAATAACACAAAGCAGATAATGACTTCCCTGGCAGAGAATACTTGGTCAACAGATGTTCACTTTATTGTTATTCACCAAATTAATCAAATAACTGCTTAAATACTTAAGGACAGAAACCTGCTCCTTCTCTGAACTAAGCATCCTCTATTCCAACTAGTCCTTGTAAGACTTGGCCATGATGCTGGCAACCTCCCCAAGCTTTGTCTCTTCACAGTAAACTGGCGCCCAGGTGGAATATTCCAAACGTGATCTAATGGACTCCAAGCCCAACAGCCCATTGCCTACCTCATCTGGACAATACATTTTCATTGGTGCATCATAACAATCTTAGCTCCTTAAATGCTGCTGAGTCAACTGCTTGGCTTACACCAAAGCCTTCATGAACTCCAGTCTCCAGATAACTTCCCCACCAACTGTTTAAAGCCAGCGCCACTCAGGTTCAAACCAGACTCTGTCCTTAGAATCAAATAATCTTAGAGAAAACAAAGAATCTAATGTGAAAAAAACCATCTTACCTCCATGGTGAATGCAAGGAAGACAGGCCTGGAAACAGGCAGGGTAGGGGGAAGGGAGTAGTCAGTGTTAGATCATCCACATTGACAGATAACGGTGAAGACAAACACACACACACACACACACACCAACATCCATGAGTCACAGGTATGCCATGGGGGACACCAGCAGAGCCCACTGTGAAAGTCTCCATGGCATCAAGATGCCTGGCCCATTTTATGCTCAGGTGTACCCACCAAAGAGATTTTATTGAGACAATTGCCATTGAGTGGTCTCAATAAGAAAGAGGTGTGTCAAGAGAAGTGTCCACACTAAATGGAGAATCTACTGATAAAGCCTTTGTTATCTGCCCTTCTGGGCCCCTGGTGACTTCCTAAATGGATAACTTGGGACCAACTTGCTCAACCTCTCTGAGCTTTAGTTTCCCTAATAATAAAACAGAATTTTAACAGCAGCATGTCTATTGTGGTACTATAAAAATACATATCCAGAAGCTAGAGAGATGGCTCAGCAGTTAAGAGCATGGCTGCTCTTTAGAGACCTAGGTTTGGTTCCCAGCACCCACGTGGCAGCTCACAGCCATCTGTAACTCTTGTTCTAGGACATCTAATACCCTCTTCTGGCTTCCCTGGGTGCCAGGTATGCACATGGTACAATGATAGGAACTCATATACATAAAAAAAATTAAAAAAAAAAAAATAAGGGTATGTAAAAACTTCAGCCCTGAGTACTGTTTGTATTCTAGATATTTGGATAGCACTCTTTCCCTGTCTGCTATGTAGGCCTTTATCAGGAAAAGAAAGAAGTTTGATATGTCTAGAACATAAAATATTTAGAAATTATTACTAACTTTCAACAAATAAAAGACTACTTGATTGTTAGCCCTGTTAATCTCTAACTAAACTCTAAGTCCCTAAAGTAAAACCTGGCTTCTTACGTGCAAGGAGCATTTCCAGTCCTAAGGAGCTATTTGCAGGAACTCAGTTATTATAAGCACACTGTCAGGAGATAACACGTTAAACCCTAATTTTCTTCAAAGGTGTAGCACCCACCTTTAGAACAACTGTGGTCATGGGGCCACGAGATACCCTGATGCGGATAAGGTGTTGAGTCTTCCAAAGCCTCTGATACGTTCTCTTAATAAAACTGGATGTAAAAAATCAAGTGATGGGTGGGGTGGGTGTTTAATGGTAACTGGTTATTTTCCTTGGCAAGGACATGAGGGTGAAATCACTAACCCTTGGAAAGCTGCCTCAGAACATGCCCGGCACAGTGCAAATGAAGTTACAAGGCAGCCACGAGGGGTGGATGCTGGAGGCCTAACTCGAAGTGACATCTTAAACAAAGTCGCCCTGAGTAAAGTAACCCTGTAAACCCAAGCCAGGATCGGCGCACTCAGGCAGAGGGAGCTCGTGTTGGGCAGCAGGCAGAGGGAGCACGTCTCGGGTGGAAGACGATCCATGGACTTAACTGCCTCTGATGAGGTTCTTCACCTCTTCACGCTCATCTTAAACTCCACTCACCTTTTTAATAACATCTGAAAAATTAACATTTATGCTAAGCCAAGAATCCTTCACAGGGCTTTGGAATGACTTGTGGGATTAACCCTCTCTGTTCCCACTCTCTATTGACCATCCAGGCAGGCACCACCACGCCCTCCGGGTCCATTCTCTCCATAGTAACAATGTGCATCCCAAGAAAACCAAGAGAGAACTTTCCTCAAAAAGCAAGAAGCCACGCCTGGCAACGCACACCCGGAAAGGTGAGGAGGGATGAGTAAGGTAAATAACTGGATATAGTTACTGAGAATAAGATTTTCTTAACATTATAGCATTTCTTATGGTAGCAATATGTACACAAGAATAGAAATGAAAGTTATAGCTACTACTAAATAGGAATATTTTATTCAATATGTACAATAAAGTAATATACAAAAAGTCTAATGTATTTAAGAGCAAGTTTAGTATAAAGACAAACGATCACATGAAGAAAACCTCAAAATATTACTGAGGAAATGAGCAAAGTGGGCCAACATAAAGACATAGCTTTGGTGGGAATACTAACCTAAGAATGACAGACAGTTCTCCCAAAGTTAATACAAAAATCCATTTAATCAAATTTTCCCATTAAAATTTCAATAAAGTTGATTTTCATTTTTAGAATAAACTTAAAGTAACACCACATATTGTTTGTGACTCTGGAAGAACCATCATAGAATTAAACTGAATATGTTCTTAAGACTCAGGAACCCCACTTCCAGGATTGCAGCACAGAAATAAAAGATGGAAAACCCAGAGGGTATGTTATGTCACATGCATGTTACTAGAGTCAGGGTAAATAGGAAACTATTTAAGGTGGGGGTGGAAGGGTGGGGTGCTTCGGTTGTGTACTCACTGGTGACCCCTACAGGCTCCAGTAGATCACTGCAACCCAAAGGTGTGTGTCTCTCCCTCCCCCACCCCCCCCCATGCCCCTGTTATACTAACTGCTTTATAAAACAAAGCCAAAGTCACAAATCTGGGAACAGGACAGGGAGGGAGGCAGGAAGGTTAAAAGGCTGGGAATGGGGTTAGAGTCTGGGTTAGAGTGGCCAGAAAGTATCATATAGAATAGCAATAAAACTGTCTCAGAACAAAGCTAATTTTTAAAAAGTAAACAACAAAACAAGATAAAAAGAGAAACTCACAGGCAAAAAGTTGATTAAAACAGTGTCCACAAGATTATATTTACATTATTTCTTTTTCTTATGTGACTGATATTTTAAAAGTTGTAATAGTATTTTTAAGTGACTTTTTAAATGTTCCTTCCTTGATTCTTGAGTTGCATAGGTAATTTTTAAATTTTTTTTAAATTTCATGTTCATTGATGTTTTGTCTGTAGATATGTCTGAGTGAGGGTGTCAGATCCTCTGGAACTGGAGTTACAGACTGTTGTGAGCCACCACTTGGGTGCTGGGAATCAAACCTGAGTCCTCTGGAAGAGAAAGCAGTGTTCTTAACCTCAGTCCCACAGAAGTAAACTGTTAAACAGAAGTATATGTAAAAATAAAAACAGGATAATGGTGGGTAAGTGTACTTTAGCTTCGGCAGGGACTATTACTGAATCATCAGAGAATGAATTGGAGGGGCTCGCATAGGCCATGTTGAGTAGGGAACTGAGACGGAGAATCATTACTGTGTACATTTTCCATCCAACTCTGTAAATCAGTAATTAAAACCATATCCACACATAGTATCCATGACATATGCAGAGAGCGTGGGAAAGATACAGACAGCTAGAGATGAGGCAGGGATTGCTGACACAGCAGTGTGCGACTGAGGATCACTGGGTTTGGGTGGTTTTCTGGCAAGGAATGGGGAAAGGGAGAAAAGCCAACAAGTAAAAGGAGGGACCACCTAAAATTACACTAACATTTATTAAAATCCTATTTTTACAATGTGTGTGCCTTTATGAATATGAATATAAGCATATATATCTATATTATGTAGACTGAAAAGGAGAAAATAAAAATAAAAGAAATATGCCATTATACATAAACATAGCTTTTGTTTAACCCATCTTTGCACAGAATACCAAAACTTTCCATTCTGACTGAGAATCTTTCTGAAACTTATCCTGTCTCTGCTCTTCCACAAAGGCTACGTGAGCGGTATTCGATTCCACTGACTTAACAGCCAAGGACTCTAAAGGGAAAATGCACATACACATTGGAACCTGGCTGGGGGTTATCGGACCTGCTTTGGCACCCATCTATGGACCTGGACAAGCTTACACTACCAGCTGTGTGACCATGGAAAAGCTACTGACTGCCTTGTGTTTCAATGTCCTCATCTATTAAAGAAAAAAAAGGAACAGCTTTACCACAAAAAAGTTGTATTGCCATCAATACTTGGTCAAGCCAAGTAGTGGACCTTTAATCCCAGCACACCTGATTCAGCTCTTTATTTATTTTATGCCTGTGTGCCTAAGCACATACACGTATGGAGTGGGGGGAGCCTAGGAAGATCAAAAGAGGCATCGGGTTCCCTAGAACTGAGTTACAGATAGTTGACCGTGAGCCACCACATGGGTGCTGGAAATAAGACCCAGGTCCTCTGCAGGAGCAAGAGCTGCAACCCCCTGAATTGTGTTATTGTAAAACACTAAGTGAGGCAGAGCTACTGACAGCATGTGAAAAAAACCTGCAGCAAAAAGACACAGCCAGGAAGACAGACAGAAGAACAGGGAAGGTTGACACTCAGCCACCCAGAGAAGACTCAAGAGGACTAGGAGCCAACAAAGCCCCAGTGAAGAAAGAAGAGTCAGAAAACAAAGATGACTCTGATTTCTAGAACTGTAGTGTTGATACCAGAGAAGAGAAAGGAGGAGTGAGAGGGCCAAGCTGGAGTTGAGGCTCCTCAAGGACATGCCTGAAACCCCAACAGCCCTGGTAAACACAGACCTGAGACCAAGGAAAGGCAAGAATGGGGATCTAGACTGGGGGCTTCTAGCATTCAGACAGGTGGATTGAAAGTGTGCAAATGTGTAACCTCTCTGTGAGAGGGCGGATTCTTGAGATTCCCGCCTGCCAGATAACCACACCTCTCTGCCCACCTCCTGCTAATTGCCACGTCTCTATCCAGGTTGCAGTTACGCTGGAAGTCCTGCCTTCAGAGACTGAAGAAGAAGCTGCTGATTGGGCCAGGTGGCTGATGAACTTGTGGGAGTGGTTTTGCCTTTCTTATCCCAGCGTTTTGCTTGCTACATTATGATTATGGAATGAAAGATGGCTGTATAAATCATGTATCTGAGTCGGCCAATTTTTATCCTTTCCTC